>JADRCH010000240.1:1083737-1101731 GCA_019843965.1 Rhynchomys soricoides | reverse complement strand
TCCTCCTCCTCCTCCTCCTCCTCCTCCTCCTCCTCCTCCTCCTCCTCTTTAGTGCTATGGATCAAACTCATGGGCCTTGCAGATGCTATGCAAGGTCCTTCTCGAAGCAACTTCCAAGAGGCACTGACAGTTCAGCCATGATTTTGAGTTGCTGAGTACAGTTTCTTTAGTTATTCATTTAGTTGTGGTTTCCAAGTTCTGACTTGCCACCCCTTCTACTTATTAACTACCTATTCACAGCATTTAGAATCCTTCCTCCATGACTAGGGCCACATGTTGTTAATTCCACTTGTTCTGTATTTGGAGTCTTAGCTGTAGCTTTGTTTTCCAGGGTGAGCTCATTACTGCCGGAATCCTTTCTCTGCTGCCTCCTGTCACCTCAAGTTCACCTTTTCAGTGATGCTCAGGAGTCATGTGTGGATCCAGCTGAAGAGCTAGTTAAAACTAGCTGGCTCCAACCCAGAGCTACTGAGCTGGAGGATCTGAGGCAGAGCCCAGGAATCTGTATTTCCAAGTTTCAGATGGTACAGGCCCTGCAAGTCCAGGAACTGTGCTTTGGGAACTGCCGCTGTCTACAAGTGCACCAGAGCAAGTGATGCTTTGTTTATGACATGAAAGTGTGAACAGCAGCCTGCCCATACCATCTTCCAAGTCATGGCGTTGATTCCATAAATGGAGATTTCTTCTGCACATTCGTCTTTATATGATTTTTTAAACTTCTATTCTAGGGCTTTAACTTTAAAAAATTCATTTACTTATTTATGTGTGTGTGTGAGTGTGTGTGTGGCTTGTCAATTCCATGTGTTTAGCTCTGTTTTTCCAAACTTTTAAACTCATATTCAGAGTACTTAGCTGTATGTTACATTGCTCAGGAAATACTTAGGGATGGAGTAATGGTGTGGGGTGGGAAGGAACAGTCATAAAAACCAATTCAATACCTTAAGAACATTTGGCAGCAGACCAGAATGGAGAATCCAGTGAAACATACTGGGCCTGATCTTTTATAAAATGTTCTCTCCTTCTGAGAAAGCCTGAACTATGAGTTCCTGACCTTTGGACCTGTGGGAGAGGTATTACATTATTTGTGGCTGGACAGTTTCCAGTTATAAATCAGTATCTCCAGAGACTTGAGTGCTCCCCAGGGAAAAGCTAGAGGAAGACATCCAGAGGAACTACCCTTTTTCTTGTTTGCCCCAAGCCTGCTTCTTAACGTTATTGTTATTGTCTTTTCTTGGGCCAGCAGGAATCCTATGAGATCACAGTTTGTTTTGCTTCCCTCAGAGAACTGACAGGCCCTGCCTTAGGTCGTGTTGAACCCTTGGAGATAAAAGAGTAATGGTGAATCCCTTCCTCACCCAGGGCATTTCCCGCCTTTGCGATTGCAGAGGTAACATCTGCACAGAAGATCCTTTTCCTGATGGCTGACATGGCTGTAAGTTCTACTTGGTCCTTCCACACATCTGGAGTGCTCCTGCTCCTGAAACATGGTGTACAGGGTGTAAGAGATGAAGCAGATGGCCACAGCTGGGAGTGATAACACATTGTGGTCTAACTGCAATTCGTGAAAAAATGCCATCGTGAAAAAGCTCAAGGATGAGCAAGAATTAGCCAGAAAAATAAATACAAAATAAATAAATCTTAAAAAGAGTAACAAAATGAGTGAATGGTGGGAACAGAAGAGCGAACAGAAAGAGAAGTGAACGTGACCTAGAGTCTACTCATCCACAATCTATTGATGCTCCTGCATCCTCTCCTCTGTCCTCAGCATGGCCCAGCACCTCTCTGCAGTCCTTCTTCCCTTTTGCTACCCCAGATGTTGCATCCACGCGTCCATCTCTCCAGTCTCTTGCTGTGTTTGGCTTTAATCACACATTCTTTATTTTCCTTAATGGGTAGAGTGCTTACCAAGCATTTGTGAAGCCCTAGATTTGATCCCAATGCTGTATTAAAGCCAGGTATGTTTGTTTTGTTTTTCAGACAGGGTTTCTCTGTATAGCTTTGTCTATCCTGGAACTCACTATGTAGACCAGGCTAGCCTCTAACTCACAGAGATCTGCTTACTCTGCTGGGAGATTAAAGGTCCACTGCCTGGTCTTAAAGCCAGGTACAGTGATGCATGCCTGTGGTTCCAGCACTCAGGAGATAGTAACAAGAGAACTAGAAATTCAAGGGTATCTTGAGCTACATAGCCAATTGGAGTCTAGCCTGGGCTACACGAGACCATCTCACACCCCCCCCCCCAACAATTCATTACTGTAGTTTCCTAAGAAGGTACTATATTAATTTCTCAGCATATACCTCCCTAAGTCTAAATCGACATTTACAACCCTTCCTATTTGTTTTGTGTATCTGTACCTGTGTGTGTGTGTGTGTGTGTGTGTGTGTGTGTGTGTATCCATGCTGTGGCTTTTGTGTGGTAGTCAGAAGACAACTTGCAAAAATCAGTTTTTTCTTTCCATCATGTGGCCTAAGGATCAAAGTCAGGTGAGCTTTGTCATTTCAACCTTTCCTTCCCTGATAGTTAATCTCTCCCATGTATCTTTAGTGGGTTTGCACCCCTCTCTGTGTACAGGTAGATCTCCAGTGGTGTGTTCATAGGATACCAAGCCAGGACCAAGCGTGTGCTTGTGTACGTTCCCACCTCTGTTACTTCAGTGTAAGAGTTTATCAGCTTACCATTCTCTCCCCCTAACAAGTCTTGAAGCTGGTGTGTGTGTGTGTGTGTGTGTGTGTGTGTGTGTGTGTGTGTAAGTCAGAGGACAACTTGCAGGAGTTAGTTCTCTCCACCTCAGAGGTTTCAGGATTCAAACCCAGGTCTTCTGGCTTAGCAACAAACACTTTTACCAGCTGAACCATCTCACCTTGAGCTTCCAGCATGCAAGTCTTGTACAGCTTTTGTCAGATGTGCTAAGGGTTTATTCTTTGATAGGTTCAGGCATTGTGTTCTGATAGCATTCACTCTCTAAGGACTTCCTCTTCTCACCTGGAGACTCCCTCCAGTCCCCTTCTTCTTTTAAATAAGGCCTTCCTTCACTTCATGTCTTTTAAAAATATATACTGTGCTAGATATTTTTTGGTCAATGAGATATAAGCCAAAGTCAGCTGAGAGGAGGGAACCTCTCAGCTAAGAAAATGTCTCTGTAAGATTGGTAGTAGGCAGACTAGTATGGCATTTTCTTTTTTTCTTTTCTTTCCTTCTTCTTTTTTTTTTTCCAGTCTAAAAGTTTATTACAAGTGCATGATGGATCAGATGTTACCTGAACATCCAGGTACCTACTGTGTCCAGTAAGAAAAGACCCAAATGAGAGAGCCCCCGTCCACCTACTACTTGGTACATCCTTCCTTCTCTCCTTAAAGACTTAATTATTTCTCTCAATTTAATGAGTCCTGTGTGATTTGCAGTCTAAAAAAAAAAAAAGCCCGAGTCAAAAATGAACGAGGCTCAAGGGAAACAAAATCAGTTCCCATATAGTGAGCTCAGCGCAGATCTTTCTGCCAATGGGACAGCAGCTGGTATGTCCAGGTACACCCAGACAAGTGCAACCATATACTGCTTTTACTGAGTAGAGGACATCGGAACCCACACTTGTGATCCACACACAGCCCAGGTTGTACAGCCCCACACATCTTTCCCCTCTTCGTGCTAAGAGCCTGTCTGCCTCACATGCCCCAGCTCAGTCAGGAAGTGGTTACACAGTAACACACAAGGTCAATTCCTGGGCAGTGCAAAAGGTCAAGGTGGAGCACGTGGTGGTTCAGAAGCTATCTTATAACAGACACTTGGTGACTTCTTTAGCAATCGCAGCCAACACTTGGCTAAGAGATCTGAGTAGGAACTAACAGGATGAGGGTTACTGCATGCCTCAGGGGCTGTCCTGTTGCTGGAGAGAAGGTAAAGCCACAAGCTTACTAGGCATTTGATGAAGAGGGTGACATATTGCCACCACGGGTAATTATGATTGTTGAGGGAGGCCTCAGCTCACTGTGGGTGGTGCCATGTCTGGGCTGCTGGTCCTGGGCTCTATAAGAAAGCAGGCTGAGCAAGCTATGATCGAGCAAGCAAGTAAGTCACACTCCTTCATGGCCTCTGCTCAGCTCCTGCCTCTAGGTTCCTACCCCGTTTGAGTTCCTGTCCTGACTTTCTTTGATAATGAGTTGTGATGTGGAAGGAAAGCTGAATAAACTAGTTCACCCTGGACTAGATTTTTGCTTGTAGCATTTCATCACAGCAATCAAAACCCCAACTAAGATATATATAATTAAAAACAAAATTTTAATGTATATGGTATGTTGCCTTCATGGATGTCTATTCACCATATTCATGCCCAGTGTGCCTATGGAGCTAGAAGGGGGCGCTGGATGCCTTGGAACTGGAGTTACAGATGGTTGTGAACCTAAGTCTTCTGGAAGAGTAAGTGGCCTGTACTTTTATCTGCTGAGCCATGGCACACAGTTTTAGTACAGTTGCTTGCATGAGCATGAGTGTGGATTATTAACAGGAGAATGGGCTACACCAATAAACAGAAATGACTCTGCAGCCACCAGGGGTCGCATTTGCTGAGATCACAGGCATGAACTGCCATACCCAGCTTTATTATTGTATTATTTTAGAGGTTGCTTTAAGGTACCACCATATACCACCAAGTGATATTATATTACCTCACACCTACAGCAAAAGAACCTTAAACAGAGCTGGAGAAGCCAGGCAGTGGTGGTGCACGCCTTTAATCCCAGCACTCGGGAGGCAGAGGCAGAAGGATTTCTGAGTTTGAGACCAGCCTGGTCTACAGAGTAAGTTCTAGGACAGCCAGGGCTACACAGAGAAACCCTGTCTCAAAAAACAAAAAACAAACAAACAAAAAGAGCTGGAGAGATGGCCCAGCCAATCTTGGCTTCCAAGTGTGAAGATCTGAGTTCAAATCCCTAGCACTCATGTAAGAATGTTAGGTGTGGCTGTGTGCATCTGTAACCCCAGAACTGGGGGTGGGGAGACTAAAGGATCTCTGGCAGCTTAGCTCTAGGTTCAGCAAGAGACCTTATGACAAGGGAATAAGGCAGGGAGTTATTGAGCAGGACATCAAATGTTCTCCTTTGGGTAACACATGTGCGCGCGTGCGTGAGCACGCGCACACACCCTGAACAACTATTCTCTATATATCGTTTCCCAGCCTTTGTGTTGTTATTGATATCATCCATTTTCCTTTTACACTGTAGTACACCAATGTATTGTTATTATTTTTGTTTTGAACAGCAAAATTATCTTTTCCAACCATCAATTTAAAGAGGTATTTATGTTATTCTGAGCGTTTTATACTAAGAGGGCTTTGCATTAGCTACTTTGTGTTTCTGCTAAAAAAAACAGGAAGCCTCTAACAGGTCTTTCAAGAGTGAATGGTCCTCGGAGATAAACATAGGACTAGTTGATATTTGAATGTACAAGGTTATCAAAATACTGCAGCCAACCCAAACAGCCAAGTGGTGGTGAGTTATTTAATTTACCAAGCTGCATGGCTTCACAATTGCATTAGAAGCAATAGATTTCATTGCAATGATAACTTTTCATTTCCTTCAGCCTTAATTACATCTTTTAATACTACAATCTAAGGATATCCTTAGATATCCGATGTGAGTCTACAGCCATACCACACTGAACTGGATAGGGCTTGTCTGGTCTTGGAAGCTAAGCAAGGTTGAGTCTGGTTGATACTTGGATGGGAGATATCCAATGTAAGCAAGTCTCATCTTGTCTGGTAGATTTCAAGCACCATGAAGATGGTGTGTGTGTTTCACAGTTCCCTAGAACTCCTTACCCAATTCTAAGCCCCATATACATATACGACAGGTATTTATAAGTTGCAAGCGCATGAATACATATATCGGATGCGGTTATGGAAACTGGGACTTTAGAGTTCTGCCACTTTCAACATTCTCACATAGCCGGTTCTAACCACCATTAGCATGAAGCATGAGGCTACACCTCTTTCTGTTTCCCAGAACCTGTGGATCAGGCTTCTTTATCAAGTTGGTTTAGAGCCTAAAATGGGCAACAATCCCTGGCCTACTCTTATATCTGGAGTTCAAGAGTGGTCAGGTTAGCACGCCCCTACCATTCTTTATATGAGGTCAGCATTCATTTCAGCATCGCGCCCCCCCCCCCCAGCCTCCCATTTGAAAACAAATAGGTGCTATGCCGCCTAGAAGAGAAAATGTGGCTCTTGCCTCCCAGAGGCTCACTCTGACTCCGACATGCCCAAACAGTCAGGGTATCTAGGCTTCCAGTAACTTATTTTTCTTCCCGGCTGAAGTGCCAACCAGTCCATCACACTTCCTCATGGTGCATCATCATCCTGAGAACTCACCCATTCCTCTTCCCTCAAGTTCCTCAGCTATGTCTCCTAATCAGCTTCGAGGGTCAGAAGGCTGGGTGGTCACACGTTGTAGAGTGAAACCTGTTCCTTATTATGTGGACTTGGCAGGACTTTGCTTGCTCCAGTTTCCCAGGGACACCAGCTCTGCTTCTGGATTTCTTCAGCACTCACTGAACTATTGCAGAAGCTGCAATCTCACTTGCAGCCGTCTGGCTCTCCTGACTGGTTTGTTCCCTACATGCCCGGAGCACATGTCCACTGTGCACCCTAGCAATGTACTTCCTCCACAGACCCTAAAGTTCCCTATATTGCCTAAAAGAGTATCAAGGCTCCCAAGGAGAAAACCTTCCAGTAACATCCACTACCATATGTGATGAATGACACCAAGGTCATTCCTAGAACACAGGTGAAGGGATTCTATAAGAAAGAGAATCTCCAGGGCCAGGCATAGTGGTGCACATTTGGGAAACAGATATCTGTCATGGACAGCCTGGTCTACACAGAGAGTTCTAGGCCAGCCAGTGCTACACAGTAAGACCCTATCTCAAGGAAAGAAGGAGAGGGAGGAGGAAGAAGAAGACGACGAGGAGGATAAAGAATACAGTTTCTCAACATGTTTCCTCTTAAATACCCAACAGTCAGAAGGCAACTAATGCTGACTCACAGCTTTAAAAATAAATAATAGTTTACCTGGGTGTGGTGGCGCACACATCCCATAATCTCAGCACTGAGGAGGCTGAGGTAAAGGAGTAGGGAGTCGTTCTTCACCTGCTATATTATTTGACTCTCTCTCTCTCTCTCTCTCACACACACACACACTCACACACGCACACGCACACGCACACACCCCTGGAATTCTCCTGTCTTTGCCCTGCCTCTCACCATTGTCCATTGTGCTATGCACCCATGGGTTCAGGTCCTCAAATCCAGGTGGCAAGTATTTTTATCCACTAAGCCATCTCTTATGTATTTGTCTGTTTGTTTGTTTATGCTTTTAGGTCTTAGTATATAGCCCAGACTATCTTTGAACTAAAGATCCTCCTGCCTCAGCCTTCAGAGTGCTGGGATGATAAAAATACTCCATTACATTTTGTGCTAATTTACAGTTGACACAGTTACATCATGAACAAAGAATAATGACTGAGCTAAATAAGCCATATAAGAGAGAGCAACATGCCCTATAACTCCATTTATATAAAATACTACAAAGTGCAACAAATCTAAAGAAAAAAAGATAAAACTGTTGAGTCTTGGAGGACACAGGGGACTTCTTAGTGATGGTTGTATCCCTCTCTTGGTTTGGTGATAGTTTCAAGTCCTGAAACGCAACAAACTGTACAACTCAAATACGTGTAGTTTTACTGGAGTCAGTTATGACCCAAGAAGTTTGTTCTTGAACCAAGATGCAGGTGCTAGCAGATGGTACCAGCCAAACCTGAGCTGCAGAGAGACCTTCTTCAGGCAATAGGGAGGTGCTTCCTCTAGGCTGAGCTGGACTGAAACTACATTCCCTTTCAGACTATTTGAAATATCTGCAGGCTATTTCTGGCATCTCAGGACCATTCTCTGCTATCCAGTTAAGAGGAATTTACCAAGAAAACCCCGCTTTACAGATGGAGGGTGGGGACCCAAGAATCATACATAGCCTTGGGAAAATGAAACTCCTTAACACTCGTACAGAGCCAACCCCAGGCACAAGTCTGAGTGGGATAACATGAGTCCCGAGGCGACTGAGTCAGATGCCCATCACCGGGAAATCTTGCTATAAAAACACACTCTAGGCTAAGGAATTGCTAACTCACAGGAAAGTCAATGGATGACTTCATTGTCTTCGGTCCCCAAATCATGTGCATATTTGCGAGCATGTCCTTTCACGCGCATTTCTTGTACTGGGAGTACATAGATTTTTATCAGACTCTCAAGAATTTCATGATTTATAAAAAGATGCAATCCCAGTTCGGGACGTTGCTAGACCCATCTGTTCTTTCTTTCTCTTTCCTTCTAGACCTATGGGAACAAAACTAGGAGTCTCACTCATTCTTCCTGAGATTAGATCTAGGCACATTCTGGAACATGTAACACCCCCTTTTCACTGGGAACACGGTCTCCCCTCCTTTCCAAGCGTCCCAGCTCCAGAGTTGCCAGCGCACTTGAGAACCTGGGACTTGTTTCCCAGCGTTCAGATGGGCAGCCTGCCTGCCCTACACGTTTTTTTTTCCTCCCGCGGAGCGCAGTACTTTGCCCAGTGCCTTCCATCTAATTTACTTTGAACTGAAAGTCATGAGGTGTGGCTTTTCCTCGAGCCCCTCCTGGAACCTCACACGGCGCGACACCCCACAGCTGCGCGAGTGGGCTGGCAGAGGCACACGCACGCACTTCTTTAAGTTCCCTAAGTCTTGCTGAGCTTGTCAGACCTGCTCTTCCTAAGTCACCGAAATGCCAGTGGGGTCGCTCGACTCCTTTGCACGCGTGTCCCGGGAGCTGCCATCCTAGAGCAGGGCAAGGGGCCACTCTTTATCTGCGCTCTCCCAGGCTCCCTCCACGTGTTCTCCCCCCTCCGCCCCCTTTATCCCCAGACTCGCCGCGATCCTCTCCAGGTGAACTCCTAGCTTGGCTCCGGGAAGATGTGATACCCCAACATGGATCAAGTTCAGCTGGGCGTTGGGGTCCCCCTCTGCTCCCCTATTCCGGCGCATGACGCTCCCTACCCGGTGTCACCCGCAGCGGGAGCAACAGCAGTAGCAGCAGCAACAACACCGGGAAGGCGTGGACTCCATAGCCTGGGCGCTGCGGCGAGGCCATGGCTGATCGTCCCTCACAATGACCCACCGGGACGCTAGGCTGGGGTCCCTGGGAGATGGCGAGCTCAGCTCCGGGACCAGTCGGCTGCCAGAAGTATTCGCTTTCGCTTTTGCTTTAGCCCCCGGGATTGCAGAGAGGTGCGAAGTGGTGACAGATCTGTGACTCAGCATCCCCACCCCTGCTTTGGAAGAAGCCCCGGCAGCCTGCAGGGACGCCCCCTCCCCAGTGAGTCTGCCTCTGTCCCCCGAAACGCGGGACCCTCACCCGTACAAGCCGGTGATCTCCCTTTTCATTCCGTAATGCTGTCTTCATTACAGAGGCAAACTCCTTTGGGTCCACTCAGCCGCATCGCGCCCACACCTGACTTCAGCCTCGTTCACTTGTCATCTTTCCTGGCCGCAGACCGTCAGTAGTTCAGATTGCAACTTTCGAGTTTCCCTCTAGGTAGCCCTGGGATTGACTGTCCGTGCTCTGTGTCCCTGAGCGACTGCGTAGGTGTCGCCCCAGTGCAGCCAACAGGCAGTTCTGGGCAGATGGTAGAGTCTACACCCAGGTCGCTTTCCTGGTGTACTCTGGCTCCAAGAAGCTGCTCCTGTTTCCAGGCTTCTACACAGCTGCTCCTTCCTGCCTGCCTGCTGTGGCCCAGGCCCAGGACACTTCCGCCTTTTTCCGGCTGTACCTTGCCAACTCAAGAAAATGCCAAGTGTTTGAAATTGAAGAAGTGGTGAGGGGGAGAGAGAGGAGCAGGAATAGGAAAAGGAGGAGGAAAGTCGGGGGAGGGGGGAGGAAGGAGGAGAGGAAAAAAGGTATAGAGAAGGAAGAGAAGGGAGGAGAAGGGGAGGGGAGAAGAGGGGAAGGGGGAAGGAAGGAAGGAAGGTACCTTGTTCTTCTCTGTACCTCACATTTAATTTCTTTAGGCAATAGACAACTTTTCAGAGTCTAAGAAAGACATCCCCTTCTAAGTGTGTGGGTTTATATTTTTTTTTCAACTTTTTTGGAATTTTAAGTTAAGTCCCACTCTGTGGAGGACGGGATCTGGCCCCTGGGAAAACACCAAGTGATCTGTCAGATATTCCTGTAAATATGTAGATGTGGCTTAGGAAGACAGATGCCTCCAGCTTTTAGTCTATAGCTCCCTAAATAGGATCTGGCACCATAATGAAGCTACTGAGAGAACGCGTGCTGATTCTGTTTGGAAAGAATGTCGTGATGTGTGAGTGAAGTCACTCATGTCCTAGGCATGGTAGGAAAAGGGGAGCACAGTACTTGCCCCCTCTTTCCTAAAGAGTTTTAAGGTTGGCATAATAAATATGAAATACTCACAATCAAAAATCAGAGAGAGGATCAGAAAACACACACTCCAATCTTTTATAGTCAATGAAAAACTTGGAGAGATGGTTTAGTGGTTAAGAGTACTGGATGCTCTTCCAAAGGAGCTGGGTTCCAACACTCACCACTACCAGTAATTCTGGTTTCAGGGGATCCAGCTCCCTCTTCTCTGGTCATTGCATGCACACAGTGCACCGACAAATGTATAGTCAGTATTAATATACGTTTTTTAAAAAGTATAACAAATGCCAACATTTTATGTGCTTCAAACTTAGAAACACTCCTTTTATGATGGACATTTTCAAATATCAAAAACAAGAAGTAGCCAGGCATGTTGGTACACATACCCAGGGTCCCAGCACATAGGAGGCAGAGGTAAGAGAACCAGAAGCCAGACTTACTACATAGCAACTTCACTGCCAGCTTGGACCACAAGAGGTTCTGTGGTGATGTGTGGGGACAGTAACATAATTTCCTGGAGTCAACCAACCCGATATGTGCCCTTAATCTTTTGGAGTCAAACTGGGATTTGTGCCTTCAATGTTGAAAAAGTGCCAGGACTGGACAACATAGTACAGAGTTGGGTATAATAAAAGTATTTTAAATTCAGGGTTCAGAGAAGGAGAAGCTGAGAAAGGTAAAGCATACCCTAGAACAGGGAAAGGTGTGGGGTTCTCTAAGAGGGAGTCACATTTGTCACATAGAGAGTTTTGTTGGGTGTTGAAGCTATTTTCTTCCAAGAAAGGTTGAGGACCCTCTTGACACGTATGGTTTAGGTCATAGGAAGGCAAGACACCTTTACTACGTAAAGCTAACAGCCCTTTTGAGATTCTCCCACAACGTCCAGGGGAGGAATGAGGCCCCACCCCAGGTCACACACACTCCAACACTAAGCCAGGGTCATTGTTACTTTACTACAACATATCCATACATGAAAGGAATGATATTTCTATGTCAGCAAACATTTACAGAAAATGTCAATTGGGTTGGAATTCTTGCTTCCTAGATGGTAAAGCCCTAACCAGATTCCAGAGTGAAGGGCTCTGGCTCCTTCTTGTGTTCCCTTAATTTTTCTTGTCCTTCTAGACTGCCTCAAGCGCTGTCTAAAAATCTAAAACAAAACCAAAAAAGGCTGTGGATATAGCTCAGTTGGCAGAATGTTTGTCTAGCATGCATGGGTCCCTGAATTCTTATCCTCCATATTGAATAAACCTGGCATGGTGGCACATGCCCATGATCTTAGCACTGGGTGCTAGAGGTGGGAGAATCAGGAGTTCAAGGTTAGCTTCAGCTACAGAGAATGGAGGCCAGCCTGGGCTGCATGACACCCTGTCTCAAAAATAAAAGAAGACAGGCAAACAAGACACCCACTCATCACCCATCCAGATGGTGACCACAGGAAGTCTACTATATTTTCCAAGCAGGAACAGGACAACCCCTCCAACCGAGGCCAACCTGGCTGCCATTTTATGTCCTCCCTAAATACTTAAGCATGTATGTAGGAGTGACACATTAATGAAAAAATTAACAATATGTCTTAGTAACATCAAGCATCTTCAACCAAACTAATAAAATTATTGAACGCATAAGAAAAACATAATGACTCCTGAGCTAAATGTAGTGGTACACGCCTGCAATCTTAACACTTGGGGGTGGAGGCAGGTGAATCCAGAGTTCAAAGCCACCCTCACCTGTCTCACACCACCCTACCAAAAGACTTCTTTCCATAGTCAATGAAATGGAGTTTCCCCTGTTATTGTTTTCAGGATCTTGTGATCCTTATGGAATGGATTCAGAGGAGACACAGGACACAGAGCAGAAATCAGTGAGAATAGTATAGAATAGTATGACTGACTGTCAAGGGTTGAGAGTGGACAGTGACCAAAGACACTGTTTCTGAGAGAAGCACACTCACAAGGCCAAAGAGGTCATTGAAAGGAAAACTCCCTCACAGGGTGACTATGAGCAATGGCCATTGGCCAAGCTGATGACATGTAGGCTTTATAGAACTTCTTAAACTTTCTGGAACACATAACTTACAGAGGGGCCTGCCTGGGTGATTTAAGAATTAAGCCCATTTGACTTAACTCTTAAAGGAGAGGATGGGGGTATGTTTTTGTTCTTTACAAGAAATATTATGGTGTCTTGGGAAGTTTAAAACACCATGTTTCTGTCCAAGGCTGAAAAGAAAACTCAGATCCCTGTCTTCTCACCAGCAACTAAAAGGCTGAAATTTCACTTCCTAGTTTTCAAGATGATGATTGTGAAAGAGATGTCCACCCTCAATGGCTAGAAGCCTGCTAGTGTGTGACCCTGTAACCCCTGTGTACACACACGTACACCCTTAAAACATCTCTTTTTATAAACCATACTTTGTGAATTTAAGACTCTTTAGACCTATTTTTTTTTTCTGTAGATTCAAGTGGGCAGAGTGTACTTGTGAGCAAGGTGTCAGCTTTTATATTTTTTGAACTTCATCTTTGGATTGGAGACTATAGCCCAGTGGTAGAGCACTTGGCTGGCATCCCCAAGAGCATGGGTTCTATCGCCAGTACTTCCAGAACAAACAAACATACAACTCCATTACTGATTTCTTCAAGTACTTTCTAATCACTCAAAAGTATGTTGTGCTGGCTCAGTTTGTCTGTACAGTCTTAGGCTGTTGATCTTTTGCTTTAGTTCATTACGATCTGATGATATATAAGTAACTAGTTCATTACGTTTTCTTTGTGGATTGAGTTGCTGTATGGCCCAAAATGTGATCTATCTTGGGTGAAAGTTCCAGAGGCCGCTAAGATGAATGTGTATCCACAGCTTCTGGATAGAATGTTCTGAAGATGTCAGGTAAGCCCATTTGATCTATGGCATAGTTTAGCCCTGATGTTTACTCATATGTTGGTTTTATAAGATTGGATGCACCAATGTTTGGACTTGTGTATTTACAATCATTACATCTTCTTTTTATGTGAAAACTAATGTTTATTATAGAGCATTAAAAAGGAAACACTAATTAGCCACCTTAAACAAACAAGCAAGAACTCCATGTTATAAACTGACATGTACATATCTCTGGTTGGAAAGACATGTTTGTTTCTTATTCATTTACACATCATGGTGGCTTGAATGAAAATGGCCCTCATAGGCTCATAGGGAGTGGCACTATTTGGAAGTGTAGTCTTGTTAGAGTAGGTGTGTCCTTGTTGGAAAAAGTATGTCACTGAGGATAGATTTTGAGGTTTCAAATGCTCAAGCCAGGCTCAGGGACTCTCTCTTCCTGCTGCCTGGGATCTGGATTAGAACTCTTGGCTTCTTTCCCAGCACCATGTCTGCCTGCATGCCACCATGCTTCCTGCCATGACAAATAATACACCAGTCCCAATGAAATGTTTTCCTTTGTAAGAGTTGCCATGGTCACAGTGTCTCTTCACAGCAATAGAAACCCTAGCTAAGATACCCATCACAAATTATTTTAGCAAACATGTGGTTTATAACTTGAATATACATAATATAAATGTAAGAACAATTCAAGAGTCTCAGTTAGGGTTTTACTGCTGTGAACAGACACCATGACCAAGGCAACATTATAAGGACAATATTTAATTGGTGCTGGCTTACAGGTTCAGAGGTTCAGACCATGATCATCAAGGCAGGAGCATGGCAGTGTCCAGGCAGGCATGGTTCAGGCAGAGCTGAGAGTTCTACATCTCCATCTGAAAGCTGTTAGTGGAAGTCTGACTTCCAGAAAGCTAGGGTGAGGGTCTTAAGCCCACACCCACTGTGACTCACCTACTCCAACAAGGCCACAGCTCCGAATAGTGCCACTCCCTAGGCTGAGCATATACAAACCATCACACTAAGCAATAGCATTAATTTATAGCCTCCAATTCAAGCCCATTAACTAGAGAACTACATATTATTTTTTAAAAGTCTATGATAGTGGTAGGTAGGCAAACCATGAAACTGCCTTTTAGATCATAATAGGAAAAATGTTTATTAAATACACTGTAAGGAAATGGCAGGCAACAACCAGAATACGAGTATAGAGAACAGTCCTAGTTGGATAGTATGCACTTCTGGACTGTCGGCATGAACCCCTGTACTTTTCAGTTGTGCACCCTCTGACACGCAGATTTGAATCAGGAAAGTAAGGATAGTCCCAGTGGAGGAGTGTGTGCCAATAGGGTTTAGGGTTACAGCTGCTTGGGGTCAGGTTGTAGTACTCCAGGATTGACAGTTTCTAAGACACTTGAACCTAGCTTGTGTAAATTCCTCATGGGAACCAGCTTCATTTTCTGATCTTTTTATAGTGACTTTCCCTGTACATGTATATATAGTGATATTTTTTATCTGTAAAAGGTCAGTGAGAAGGAAAATCAGAAAAAGGAACTGGTGACTTAAGGCAGGGCAGGGGTTTATTTGGGAGAAAAGCTACAGAGGTGGTTTTTGTAAGAATCAAAGCTCATAGCTCACTCACAAGATGGGGGTAGTTATAGGACAGAAGGGAGGGTCAGAAAATAAAGTTGAAAATTTTCCTTTTTTGTCCTACAGTTGGCCATTGGTAGGGATAAACTGTGAATTAAATAATTCTAAGTGATCAAGTGGTATGCATTAATTTGTGTCATCTTGTTATTTTTTGTGGGGCTTTCTTGGACCTTTTGATTAAGTGTTCTGGAATTGTTTATTCCCTGTGGCCTCTTGAGTGTGTTTATCATTATCTTCAGACCAAAGTATTCCTTCCAGTGTTTTATGTAGAGATGGCTTGATGGCCATACATTTATTTAATGTGTTTTTATCATAGGACATTTTTATTTCTCCTTCAATTCTAATCATAGTTTTGCTGGGTATAATAGCCTCAAAGCTCCCCGTTATAACAATGGTGTGAATGTTATAGAAACAACCAACTACTTTCTGGTTGTATTTACAGCCTACTCCACAAATTAAAATCCGTGCCTGGTACCGTTAACTGGGTCAAAATTTCATAGGCTAGCTAGATCATAGGTACTAAGGGAAAAGCTTGGTACTCTTATTCTGATAAATGTACACAGTAATAAACTACCCTCTAAGTGTTTATCTTTCTACACATAGATATGCACATAGATTAGTGCATTGTTAACCCTCATCAGAGAAAATTCTTCTTGCATTAGGTGACAATTAATACAGGGATCACAACTGGTGAGAATAAGAGACGTAGTATTCACCTCTAAATGGGACATCTACATCATCCCTCTCCCCCAAGGCGTAGGGATCATCACAGAAGAGGGGATGGAATTCTTTTAAGAGCCAGAGGAAATAGACATCTGCAGAAAAACTGTGTTTGATGGACATGACAGTGCACTTGCACACATGAGCTCACAGAGAGAGAGACTGTCATTTTTTGTTTGTTTGAGGGTTATAAACCATGAGAGACTAACCATGAGCCAGGGTGTTTGTTTGTTTGTTTGTTTTTAATTATATGTTTCTTTACAAATAAAGAGTATAAACTCTTTATTTGAGGCACTATCAGGATGAGTTCAAAATTGTGCTATATTTGAAGGCATCTTTTAATCATATTTTAAGGTATCTCTTTTAATCATGAGGCTTTAAGAATGTTCTTGCTTGAATTAGTTTTGTTTCCATTTTCTTATTCTTCATAATTGGCACTGTCACCTGCTTGACAAACTATTTTCCTGTTGTTCCCATCAAGGTCTTCTTGCCATTTATTCCTCTGACACATCAAGTTTTATTCTTCATCTTTTTGTGCTTTCGTCTTAGTCACTGTTCTATAGCTGTGAAGAAGCACCATGATCAAAGCAACTCTCAAAAAGGAAAGAATTGAATTGGGGCCTTGCTTACAGTTTCAGAGGCTTAGTCCGCTATCATCATGGCCCAGAGAATGATGGTAAGTGTGGGGCTGAAGCAGATGCTGAGATTCTGATCCATAGGCCAGTGGCAATGAGTCTGGTTTGGGCTTTGGAAATCTCAAAAGCCAACCCCCAATGACACACTTCTAAAAAGACCACACCCACTTCAGCAAGGCCACACCCACTTCAGCAAGGCCACACATCCTAATCCTTTCAATCCTTTCAGATAGTGCCACTCCCATGACTAAGCATTCAAATATGTAAGCCTATGGGGTCCATTTTTATTCAAACCACCACAACTTCCTTCATCTGAAGCACTCTTTTCTCAGTTTCAGGATTACCTTATCTAATGGCATTTGTGCTAGTTCATTTCTGTGTCAATTTGACACAAGCTGGAATCACTGGGAAGAGAGAACCTCAGCTGAGGAAGCACAAGTCTCTGAAGCATTTCTTGATTGATGGTTGATGTAGGAGGGCTGAGCTCTCTGTGGGCAATATCATCCCTACACAGGTAGTCTTGGGTGCTATAAGAGAGTAGGCTGGAGGCTGGAGAAATGGCTCAGCGGTTAGAGCACTGACTACTCTTCCAGAGGTCCTGAGTTCAATTCCCAGGAACCACATGATGGCTTACAGCCATCTGTAATGGGATCCGATGTTCTCTTTTAGTGTGTCTGAAGACAGCTACAGTGTACTTATATACATAAAATAAATCAATAAATCTTTGAGGGAGAGGGGGAGGGGGAGGGCTGATGGATTCATGGGGAGAAGCCAAGAAGTGGTACTTCTTCTTGACCTCTCCATCAGTTCCTGCCTTGAGGTCTTGCCCTGACTTCCCTTTATGATGAACTGTAAGCTGTAAAACTTTATTAAACTCTTTCTTCTCCAGCTGGTGAATCAGTGTCTCCATCTGGATAAAGGGGTGGGGAGCGTTGCCTTTGTGGACTGTCACTTCTGTGGACCCTGACTCTTTACAGTACTGTGGAGTTGGAAGGAGCCAGTTTTCTCCCCAGCTGTCTCCACATTGCTCAGAAGAAGCAGGTCAAAGGGCAATGTGTGGGAATTGTTTCTCTCCTTCTGCCAGCCGATCCCAGGGATCAAATTCTAGTTGTCAAGTTTGGTGGCAAGTGCCTTCCTTGCTGAGCTGTTTTGTTGATCTGAAAGAAGCATTTTCTGTTCATTAGTAAGCCAGCAATACTTATCGGAATTGTTTAAACTAGACAAGACTTTTTGCTTTCCTGCCAACTAGTGGATGAGGCCAGACTTACTGCAGATTCAATGAGGAAGCTATAATTTCTTGTTTTGAAAGGTTTTAAGTTGATATATATGTTCATTGTACATAATGATGAGTTTCATTATGACATTTTAATACATGTATATATAATGCATTTGGGTCATATGCACCCCCATTACCCTCCTGTCTCCCTCCTCCTCCTGCTGATGGTCTCTTTTCTCATCACAGATGTACATGTACATAGGGTGCGCTTGGGTCATATTAGTGCTCTTTACCCTCTGTCCTCTACCACTCATCTCTTCTCATTACAGATAGTTCTCCTTCTATTTCCACAGTGTGTGTGTGTGTGTGCATGTGTGTGTGTATGTGTGTATGTGTGTATGTATGTGTGTGTGTATGTGTATGTGTGTGTATGTGTGTGTGC
>JADRCH010000240.1:923444-1083637 GCA_019843965.1 Rhynchomys soricoides | reverse complement strand
TGTGTGGGTGTATGTGTGTATATGTGTGCGTGTATGTGTATGTGTGTGTGTGCATATGTGTGTGTATGTGTGTGTGCATGTATGTGTATGTATGTGTATGTGTGTATGTATGTATATGTGTGTGTGTGTATGTGTGTGTATGTATGTGTGTGTATATGTGTACATGTGTGTATGCATATGTGTGTGTATTTGTGTGTATGTACATGTGTATATGTATGTGCATGTGTGTGCATGTATGTGCATATGTGTGTATGTGGTTGTGTAAATGTGCATGTTTTTATGTGTGTGTATGTGTGTGTATGTGTGTATGCATGTGTGTATGTTTGTGTGCATGTGTATGTGTGTGTGTGTGCATGTGTATGTATGTGTGTGTGTATGTGTACGTGTGTATGTGTGTGTATGTGTGTGAGTATGTGTGCATGTGTGTGTGTGTGTGTGTGTGTGTATTGCACTCAGAAGCTGTGATTACATGCTCATGACCTGCATAGGGCCCACCAACACTCCATCATAGAGGTAAGGGGCTCCCTGAGCATTTATAGGCAGCTATTGATTGATAGAGGAGGGTGAGAGATTTTCTTCAGTGTTGTAACTACTGGTAAGAAGAAAATGTTTCTCAGCACTACACCAAAATACATCCTCTGGCTTTTACATTTTTTCTGTTCTTTGATCTTACACGAGCCTTGGAAGAGGTGGGATAAATATCCCATTTACGACTGAGCATTCAGCAGTCTCTCTGTCTGTCTCTCTGTCTCTCTCTGCTTCTCTCTGACTCTATCTTTCTCTATCTCATATCTATTTGTCTCTCTGTCTCTCTCTTACTCTGTATCTCTCTGTCTCCTTCTTTCTCAGTCTCTCTGTCTCTCTCATCTGTCTGTGTCTATCTCTCTGATTCTGTGTCTCTCTGTCTCTCTCTATCTCATCTCTGTCTGTGTCTCAGACCCCCCCCCCCCGGGTTTCACAGTATAGCCCTGACTATCATGGAATTTACTCTGTAGACCAAGCTGGCCTCAAACTCATAGAGATCTTCCTGCCTCTGCCTCTCAAGTGGTGGGAGTAAAGACGTGCACCCGGCTCAACAGTCTCTTATTATCAGGGCTTTGACTAGTTATAAGTCTCTACAATAACTACCTGTCACCGCAAAAAAAGAAGATTCTATGACCAAATAGTATTCTATAGACATAAACATCAATATTCAGGAGACAACTTGACAGGACCATTTGGTAAAACAACAGCAGGTGCTTCTCTAGTAGAGCCTATGACCTTCCTGGCCTCTGACTTTTGATCAAGTTTACTGTACCAAGCATGAGTTGAATGGAATAGGCCTCAAATCTAATCAGAAAGTAGATGGTCATCCCATAGTAATCATGTAGCTGTTGAACCAATGGGGATATCCTGCCTGCCAGGTCAGTAGTATAACATACAGGATTCACAACTGAGTAAGACTGTTGTTGAGAATTCTCCCTCACAGCCTACATAGCATCTTCTAATACTATGACAGCTAGCCAGCAAGAAGGAAGAAGCAGCTATACTTTCCATGTGGGTCCAGAAGTCAGTATATCACTCACAACCAGCCTGGTGGACTTCAGTAACAGAGACCTCTCACTTATTTATGGTATGTAACCACACAAATGTGTTTTTTATTTGAGCTACAAATTTTTTGAGTATCAAAAATTGGCTAAGAGTATATTCTAATTGGTGTTCACACCCTGATACATTGATAGAAAAAAAACCAAACGTATCTTTAAACTTACCAGGCAAGGAAACCTAAAGAGTAGTTGGTAAGGCAGGTGCTGTCTCTTTAAGCTTGAGCTTGGGGAATAGCTATGCGTGCATTTATCATATTTCTTGGCTAAATCAAATCATATAGCCTTGTTTGAGCTTAAGAGTGTAGTGAAGCATATTTCCCCCTGTGTAGACCACCAAAATGTATCAACATTTGTACCTACTTAGAGATGGCGTGGTGGGTTCTCCTTGTAGCCAATGTATTCCATAATGTGTCTTTTAGGATTTCTTTGAATTTGTAATTGTTAACCACGATGCCAGCTTGATTGGACTTGGGATTACCATGGAGACACACCTCTGTATGGGTCTATGAAGATGCTTCTGAGCAGGGAAGATCCATCCTGAGTGTGGGTGATACCATTTCATGGGCAAGATGACCACCTCCACTCATCTCTGCTTCTGGATTTTAGATGTCACCGGATCCTTCCACATCTCTTGTCATACCTTTCCTGCCAGGATGGGCCACATTCCCTGGAACAGCAATCCCAGATAAACTCTATTTCCCTTAGGTTGCTTCCTGTCGAGTGTTGATCACAGTAACTAATACAGATGTAGTAGATGTTTTTGTCAACCTCAAGTCATCTTCAGGGATGGGAATTGTTGGAGAGGAAATGAAATGGCCACAACTCCCAAATGTGTTCTTTGCGGGGCAAACATACTGCATGTTTTTTCCTAAGACGAGGGAACAGACTGAGTTCAGAACCTAGGGTGAGAACCATAATTTGAGTCATAGTAGCTAATATCTGATTCTAAGCCCTCTGTCCTCTTTTGAACTTTTTTTCACCCCAAGTTTATTTCCTTTATCCACTGCAGTAATTTCCCAGAGTAATTATCAACTCAATTAGAATTTGGTTTAAACTTTGACCTCGGGGTCAAAGATGTCGTATGACGGAAAGGGAGTGCAGCAGGCAGCGTTTCTGTGCGTGTCCAGTCAACTCCCAGGACAGTGCCCACCTGGAGACTCACTTTGCTGTGGGCCTGTGGCAGGGTCCCCAAGCACTTTTCCTGAGAGGTATGATTGCTCATGCCCTCAGCTAACCATTCCTCACAAGCTGGGCAGGTAGGAACGCTTGGATCTTGTTTGGACCACATTTATTAAAGGAAAATTCAGAGGGACATCTCTAATTCTCCCTTGTTTTCCTGTGTCCAGTCTGCAGAATTTGTATTCATAGTGGTTAGTCTCAGAACACAGCTAGATAGTTCTAAGTCCTCAGTTTAACAGGGACTCGGGGATTAGAATTGCCTCTTCTTCACAACTCACAAAGCATCAAGAAGACTGAAATTTGGCGCTAGCCACTTACTCTGCATCTTTCCCCTTCTCATCACAGCGAGGCCGTGAGTGGATGGGAAGGAAACCAGTTCTATTGTCTCTTGCTCCCCCACTTTTCTGGTCACACAGGAGGTGGGATGTTTTTCAACCCAGAGCAGATTAACATCTAGTGATTTCAAGTCCCCCAGTTCATTCGTAGGTGGTTACAAGGGACCTGCACACAGTCTAGTACCTTAGCTTGTTAGCTGGAATACAGAATGTCACCCATCATCCTGTCACCCCAGCTATGGAGTTTCTGCATGTAGTGCTTCCAAACCTCCATCTTGATGTATGTGGATCAGAGGTTCCCCTCACCTATATTTACCACCAGAGTTCAGGTTTATCTGGGCTGTTTGCTCAGCATAGGGAGCAGAACTTAACAACTCTAGGTGCAATTTTGGAGGAGAACAAAAAGGATTTGAGAGTATTCTGATAAACTGGTGTCTGTCTCAGATTTTTTCTTTAAGTCTGGTTTGTCAGAGTGCTTGCCTAACCTGCACTAGGCCCTGTGATTTATTTCCAGCATTGTGTAAATGAAGCATGGTGGTATGTGCCTCAATCCCAGCACTCAGGAGGGAGAGACAGGAGAAGCAGAAGTTCAAGGGTATTCCTCAAGACATAGGATAGCTGGGTAAGTTGATGCATACCTGGATGCCAGGAAGCTGAAATAGGATTGTAAGCTCAAGGCTAGCTTGGGCTGCATAGTGAGTGAGATGCTGTCTCAATAACAAAACCACCAAATTTGTAGGGTTTTTTCTCTTCTATGTCACCAGTCATGTTAAGTTTATCCAAAAACCAATTTAGTTTCACAAAGCCTGTATCCCTAAGTTCTGCCTCTAATAGATAAGTGTTGAAGATTGATTCCAATGCTTTGAATTAATCCAGCCCCCCAAATCAAAAATCTGCATGTCCAAATGTTGAAGGTCCTTGTCCCCAGTTGGTTTTTGATTGGTCAATAAAGAGCCAATGGTCAGTGGTTGGGCAGGTAGACTAAGTTGGGACCTTTAGATTTGTGCATGCTAGGAACTGAGAGGAAGGAAGACAGAGAATAGCCATGACTTGGGGGAGGAGAATGGGACATGGGAGCTCCAGGAGAGAAAGCTAATTGGCCATGTGAGAATTTGGGTGGGTGGCCACTGGCCACTTCCCTGATTGGGCCTGGGGTAGCAGGGGAAGGTTTAGGAGTGTCCAGCCTTTGAGCTAGTCACAACATGCCAAAAGGTAACTGATGTGTGTGTGTGTGTGTGTGTGTGTGTGTGTGTGTGTGTGTGTATGTGTGTGTGTGTCTGTTGGGAAAAAAGCCTGCACTATGGTGTGCACGTAGAGTGAATGGAGCCAGGTCTCTATTTCTAAACATGTGGGTTCCAGGGATTGAATTCAGTCATCAGGCTTGGCAACAAGTACCTTTGTCCACTGATCCATCTCATTGGCCCCTTACTATAAGGTTTTTATATCTGGCCAAGGGACCAGGCTAAAAATCCAAATCCTTAATATTACAACAGAAGAGGAGATGTATGTTATCCATCACCCTTGAATAGTGGAATGGAAATAAGAGGAAGGGTTTTAGAAATTCCTGAAGCTTTCTCTTTCCAATTCATGATTTACCCAGAAACCCCATGTGATGGGAATGTCTCCATATGAACTCGTGCATTTCATCTCATGAACTTACCTGTTGAAGGGGAGCTCTCAGGCAGAGAGTCATTCAACACAAAACAAGTAGTTGCTTGACTCTCTCTCTCTCTCTCTCTCTCAATATTTTGATGCTAATATTACCATAAGAAAAAAATTTGGTATGGGAAGAGGGTATGTAGATAGCTGATAACAGTACAGGTGTTAGTGATTGTTAATTTTGTCTTAACAAGGTAAAAGTCGTAGTGACCTCAACTGAAGTGTTTTTTATTTCTGACCAAAGTACAGTCCAATGCAATCAGCCATGTTGCAACTCCTTCCTGGTGTCGGACAAATATCTAGACTTCTTCAACTTTGTCTCCTTGTCAAACTTAAAATGGGCTTCTTGCCATTGGGAGTTCTAGCTCCCACCACAAGGCCACATGCCTGCTGGTAAGAGCCAAGACAGGAAATGCAACTTACATTCTCTTCAAGGCACACCCCAGACATTGCACACACTGCTTCTACTCCCATCTCTGTGATCAAAGCTTAATTACATGGCCATATGTAGCTACAAAGGAGACTAGCAAATGTCATTATCTTGGAGAAAGATGTTCTACTTTACTTTTCTGTTGCTATGAGATTAAACATGATGACCAATGCAACTATGGGTAAGAAGTGGTTTATTTAAGCTTATACTTCCAGGTCACAATCTATCACTGAGAGAAATCAAGCAGAAAGTGAAGCAGAAGTCATGGAAGAACACTGCTTATTGACTTACTCACTGGCTCATGCTCAGCCTGTTTGCTTATATAACCCAAGTCCTCCTGCCAATGGATGGTACCATTCCCAGTGGGCTGGGCCTTCCCATGTCAATCATCAGTGAGGACAATCTGATCAAGGGGAGTCTTCAACTGAGGTTCCCTCATCCCAGATGTCTCTAGGTTGTGCCACCTTGGCAATATAAGCTACCTAGAACACCAACAAGATGTGTTCTTCTAAAACACGGAGCTTGTATTGCCAGTGGAAAGAAAGGAGTAGATGTAGGGTGCCATAGAAGTTTCTGCCATACGGATTCATTATCCATTGCTTTACATCTCATGCTTGATAATTCCCATATCTCCGCTGTACCAGAGTCTTGCTGGGATGCTCGCATGAGTCTCCAAACTATGTCTTGTCTTTGCCTTGGTTATGTTTTTCATCACTTCGACAAAACATCAACAGAGATAATGTAGGGAGGAGAGGTGAGCTCTAGCACACAGTTTTAGAGGGTAAGGCACAGAGGGGGAACTCTGTGGCAGCAGACATATGTTGTGGAACTCCTCACATGGTGGCTTCCTGGGTCAGCAGAGAGGGAGACTGGAAGCAAGGCTGGACTGTTCACCTCCAGTGAACCTTTGCATAAGCAAGGCTCCATAAGCAGGGCCCCACCTCTTAAAGGTTCCAAAACCCAAAGCAATACTGCTACCTGGTGTTTGAACACAGGAGCCTGTGGGGGCCATTCCCAATCCAAACCACAACAGCTTTTCAGCATAATTTGTCAGACCTTCTTTATGTTAGTAAAAAATTATTAAAGCCATTCAAAACTATTGAGGATCCCCAAAGGCTTTCTTAATGTAAACTAGCATCTATTGATATTAATCATCTTAAAAACTAAAATCAAGAAAAACTTAAAATATTATTTATTAATTCTTTTATAAACAACAAGATAAATCCTTTATATGTTAACACCAGAGTGATGATATCATACATGTAGCTTCTAGAAAATTGAGTAAAATAGTTAAACATCTTAGTATTATAAAAAAAAACCCAACTTGTTATCATAACCCCATCTCCCATAATGAGTAATGACAACAAAATTCAATTTAATGGGGCTGTATAGATGGCTTAGTGGTTAAGAGCTAGATGCTTTTTTGGAGGACAGGGGTTTAAGTCCCAGCACCTACATGGCAGCTCATAACTACCTGTTCCAGGGAAATCCAACATATTCTTCTGGCCTCCCTGGGCACCAGGCACACACGTGGCACACAGATATACATTAAAAATTAATATTATACAAGTAAGACTGTTTTTATGGAAAGGGTCAGGGGTAAGGCAGGGTTTTGCTATGTAGGTGAGGCTGACCTTAGACTCATTGTGATCCTCCTGCCTCAGTCTCCTGAGTGCTGGGCTTACAGGTACCCACAACTCCTTAGTAAGATTTTAATATTTTTTTCTTTCCTAAAATTAGTATTTGAGATTCTACTTAACTTTCCTCCCTGTTGTGCCCCTACAAAAGTTATATTTTGGAAAGGGGAGACCATAGATAGGAGAAGTCCGGTTCATACTTGGTCACATAAAAGACTCAAAATGGCGCTGGCTGACCTTTGAAATTTTTTCAAAACATTTTCCAGCCTTTTGAGAATCAAAAACTGATAATTTAGCCTTCTTGTGAATCCCCTAAAACACTGTTAAACGTAAACATCTGACTCGACTCATCTGAGAGGAAATCTTTCGCAAGAGATTGAACAAGAATGATCTCGGGAGCCTGTGCGTCAACACCAGTTGCTTTTGGAAGCAGTGGAAGAGAAGAGCACACAGGGATAGCCCAGTGCCTCACAAAGTGTGGTCTAGAGATCAGCATAAAGACACCACCCAGGAACTTGTGAGAAATCCAAATTGTACATTTACTGACTCAAGAGACAGGCTAGCTCTGCAGTCTGTTTTCACAAGGCTTCCTGGTGGTCCTGGATTAGGGAATTGAGGGGAGTCATTATCTGAGGATGCCTGGGATATCCAGCCTATAGTTAATCTTTTGTACAATCATCATCCCTGCCTTCTCCTTCTTCCTTCCTTCCGTAAACTTGAGAGTATTCGTTTCTTTCCAAGTGTTTTCATGACGTGCACCGAGTCCATACCTCCACCTTATGTGCTCACCTGTAAGTATCAGATTAGTGCAGGCCCAATTGAGAGTACAGCTGACATCAGTCCCAAAGAAACCACCTCTTAGAGTGGCCTACTAATAAAGCATCTGATTTGTAGAGTTCATATCCTGGGATTTTGTCTAGTCTTCTGCTCCTGGCACTGACCCTAGACACAGTCGTCTGAATATTGAAGCTCCACAGTTCCCATAGCTTCTCCACTTTGTTTTGATACGATCCAAAAGTTGTTCTGCCAGTTTCAGTTCTTCAGAATGTCAGCACTGAAGCTTCAATGGAAAGGGGATTTCCTTCTGGGATTGAGCTAAGAACATAGAGTCCTCTTTGCCAGCCCAGAGTTTTAAAGGCTGATCAGTAAGTGATGAATTCACAAGAACCAGTTAGGCAAACAGAAGTTGAGAGAGGAGCCAGTCACGCATGTAGCTAGGATGAGCTTGTGAAAGCAGAAACGAAAAAAGAAAGGGGATGGGTTGGGGTGGGTGGGGACAGGGAAGGAGAAGGAGGAAAAAGAGGAAGAGGAAGGGGAAGAGGAAGAGGAAGGGGAAGAGGAAGGGGAAGAGGAAGAGGAGGGAGTATTTACATTAGTGCTGCGCTTTTCTTGGGCTTTCCAAATTGGGTTGTAACAATGAAGTCAACCTCAAGCTACTTTTAAACGTGACCATGCCACTCCAGCTCCCATCAACATATATACATGAAAACAAAAACACACAGAGCACTGTTGGGCCCTCTCTCCCGTTAAAGCTTTAGAACTGCTGTATTGAAATGATTAGGTCCTATTCCTCAATGGCAAAGTCCAGTTTGGTGATGGAGTTGCTGTTTCCTGATATGCTCTTACTTCCTGTGACTTCAGAACTTTCTAGAACCCAAGGGATCAAAAGGAGACACCTGTTGAGTGAATGTTTGTCTTCTCAGATTTTGCTTGAGCTTCATGAATCCCATCAGCTTCCCTTGGACTCTGACTTTTCTAGCTTGCTAGATGGTTCTTCTATTCTTCCTCCTGGAAGAAGATTAACTTCGTCACAGCCTTGCATGTCCTGATATACTAAGAACAACATGGTCCCCACCCAAGCCCATGTGAACTGAACAGTCTCCTTGAACCCTAGCTGAAATCCTAACTTTGAATTCTACCTCAGAATCTTGTTACCCTCCCATCTGACGAAAACCAGCCTCAAGCTTCTGCATCCCTCCAGATGCCAAACCTGGCTGTTTACTCAGTCTCTGCTCTGGACTTTGGTAATTCAACCCAGTGTTCTGAGAAAAACAAACAAACCAAAAAAGTAATCTCACACTACAGCTAACTCCAGGCTAGATGGTAGAGACATAGAGCTGAGTGGGTCTGAGCAAGTAGATGTCCTACTGGGCTGTGCTAGTGGCTAACCTCTAGGGGGTGTATTGCTTGAGACCCCCACCTTACATTTCACTGTAGGATCTAGTGGTTACAGAGGATCCCTATCTCAGAAACCCAAGGCCCCTCTCTGGCCCATCCCTCTTCCGTACTCCCTACCTTTATCCAGCTTACCAATCACTAATTCTCTCAATTTTTTTCTGTACCCCTTGATTTGTTTCCTCCATTCAGTCAGATCCACAGATCCCACAAAAGCACACTCATTAACTTCTATGCGGATTTATTCCACCATAAGGCAACCAAATTGCCAGCACAATGCCCAGAGTAAACCTGGCCTCTTCATGGTATGCAGATCACCCAGAAGCCCAGGGTTACTGTTTCTCTCCTAGGTGAGGTGATCTGAGATGCTGTCACCATCAGCATCATGTCCCAGACCCTCGATGTGGCCTTGTCTTCCATGAGAGTATTTCTGTCCATCTGGGCAGTGTGGTGTCATTGTGGCCATGGTCCCCATTCCTTTTACATCCCATAACTCAACCTTCTCCCAGATATCACCACAGTTTCACACTTCCACAGGCTCCCCAGCTTCCTCTTCCAGGAGCTATTTCCTGCCTTGTTTTATCTGACACTTCAGAGGCAATCAGCCCAGTAAACTGTCTTTGAATCCCATGTAGATTAAATGTCCTTTCCGTTTACAGATCTCCATATTAGACTTTTAATAAGTCTTCTTCCTTCCCTCCCTCCCTCCCTCCCCTCCCTCCCTCCCTCCTTCCCTCCTTCCACATCTCCCTTTCTTTTTTCTTCTACACTAAGGATTGAACCTGGGGCTGAGAGAACATACTACTATTGACCTAGATCCTCAGCACCACAAAAATATTTCAACGGTTTTTTTCCCCCTCTTCCAGTCTGCTAGTTCCCACGAGCAGGGCTGAGTCATCCATGTCTGTGGCCCACAGTGCAACGTCCGACACTCAGCAATTGTGGACTTTTCCACATTTAGTCCTGTGGAATAATAACTGCTGAGTTGGAATAAGAGATGACATTAAAGATACGGAGTGATTGGTGTGAGTTGAGACTCCTTGCTTCTAGCTAGAGCTGGTCTGTGGGTGTTCTGTAATGATGGGAATTGTTGGTACTTTGTCTACTCAGTGAATGTATGTTTGTAGTGAAAACTCGGAATATGGTTGCTACAACTCAGGAACTAAGGTAAGTGTGTGTGTGTGTGTGCGTGTGTGTGTGTGTGTTGCATGTGGAGGCCAGAGAACAACTTTGGGTTTCATTCCTCAGGAGACAGATGCACTAATATTTTTGAGAAAGGGTCTCTCACTGGCCTGGAACTTTCCAAGAAGGCTATTCTGGTTGTCCCATGTGAGCCAGGGATCTGCCGCTCCAGCCCTTTGATCATAAGTGCCCACTGTGTTCAGTGGTTTTGCTGCTGATTGCTGTTGTTGTTTGTTTGTTTTACGTGGGTTCTGGGCTTGAGCCCAGGTGCTATGCTCATAAGACTAGTGCTTTGCTGACCGAGCTGTCTCTCCACCTCAGGAGCAGATTTTTAATGGTATATTAAAGTCACAGAGCTACACTGTGGCTTTAGGTTTCTCCCAGTTCCCATGGAACTTCATAGGCCACACCTCCAAGCAGCTGAGTGCTGGAAACAGCTAACAACCAGATCCATGAAGAGGGCTGCCTAGTTCCATTGTGTAAACACTCCCATCCCATCCAGCTCAGCTGCCACTGTACTCCCAACACGTACAAAGTTGTGTGATAGGTCAGTTCAAAGACACCTGGGCTACAGAGTGAAGACAAGGGTACCTGGGCTACAACATGAAAAATCCGTCTCAAAACCACCTAAGCCAGCAGTCCTCAACCTGTGGATGGGAACCCCTTTGAGTGGAGGGAGGACTGAAAGACCCTTTCACAGGAATCAAGATATTTACCTTACAATTCATAACAGTGGCTAAGTTATATTTATGAATTAGCAATAAGTTTATTGTCGGGTGTGACCACAACATAAGGAACTGTATTAAAGGTTCACAGCATTAGGAAGGTTGAGAAGCACTGCTCTAAACCAAATCAAACACACAAAACCCAACAATTCGACAGGAGGAGAAAGATGTCTCAGGAGGGTAAGGGACCTTGGTACCAAGCCTGGTAACTGAAGGAGAGAACCAACTCTCAAAAGTTGTCCCCTGACTTCCCGATGCACGCAAGTGTTCCAATCCCACCCAACGATCAACATTAAGAAACAGAAAAAGAGAGAAAAGTATTAACAACAGTTCAAAGGGCTGGGTCGTAGCTGAATAGAACACTTGTCTAGCATGCTCAAGGCCTTGGGGTAAATTTCCACGATGAGAATTTAAAACAAAACATGTATGCCTGAAAATGTAACCAATGTGAGCCAGCCAGCGCATACTCCTAGCTCCTAGTGAGTGTCCCAAAACCACCAAGGCACCTCTGGCAAAGACCAAAATATTCAGAATTTAGAGGTAGGAATTCCAATTGGCCACAAGAGGGCAGCATTAGATGAAATTAGCTTCTAGAAAGTAGACTTTGTTTCCATATATATGTATATATACGTATATATGAATATAAATATAATTTTTAATTATGTGTCCATACGGGAGTGTGTACAAATGTTAGCACAGGCACCTATGTTATGCTGGACTCCTTGAGACTGGGATTTCAGAAGTGTTTTGTTTTTGTTTTCTTGGACAAATTCTTTGATCAAAGGGGTCATATTGAGATTATATTTCAGTCTCCCTAATGACCCTGGTTCTCAGAGGTCTAGGGGGAACTCACACAGTCTTAGGCAGTTCCTTACTTCACAGTGTAAACTCTAAGTTATCGTTGCTCATGAAGAGCCCTGCCCTCTGGTTCTGAGTGTTTGCGTCTTCAAGATACTAAACGAAAAGGTCCATGCCAGGTAGATGCTCATCCTGAGCAGGAAGAAGGTCTCACAAGCACTGAGGGCCTAGACGGTCAGGCATATTACATCATGTTTCATCTCCTAGGACTCTAAAAATCATCTGAGTGTAGACTGTCATGGCTGTGAGTAACTCCTAGAGCACCAACTATCCTCATTTGGACCGTAACAACCTCTGCTTCTTGCTGTCTTGAGGAAAATTAGGAGTAGACCAGATGTACACCATAAGAATGGAAGAAACCGGGTTCCCACCCACCTATCCCATGGCTTACATTATCAAAGACTTAAGAGTATCAGGGCTGGCCAGTACTGCTTTGGCAGGAGGGGCACACCCTTGACATCTGGCAATGTGATGGTTTAGTTCTAATTGCCAATTTAACACAACCTAAAGTTACTGGAAGGGAATCTCAATGGGAGATTACCTAGATTAGGTTGTCTGTGAGCATGTCTGCAGAGGATTGTCTTCATTACTGCAACTGATGTGGGAAGACCCAGTGTAAATGGGTTAGGGTCCTAGACCGTATAGAAAGAGGAAGTGAGCTTTATAAGTGTGCATGTATTAATCCATTGCTCCCTACTTTTGATGCAGGCTGTGATATGAGTAACTGCTTCAGGTTCCGGCCACCTTAGCTGCCACACAAGGATGGACTACATTCTAGACGTGTAAGTCAGGTAAGCCCCTTCTCTCTTAGGTTGCTTCGGTTGGGGTATTTTATCATACACGAAGGAAATGAAACAAAGACAGAACATCTCACAGACGACTCTAATGAGGATGTATTTGGCCTTTCTCAAGATGATTTTACTTTCTTAATTCCTTCTTTTTCTTTAAATAATGCATTTAGTTTTTTGATATAAGATCTCGTGTAGCTCAGGATGACCTTGAAGTTTGGATTTCCCTGCTTCTCCCTCCTGAGTGCTGGGATTAGAGGTGTGTGCCACTATTCCTAGTTTCTTATGATATTGAGATCAATCCCAGGCTTGGTGAGCATGCTCAGCACTCACTCTACCAACTGAACTATATCCCTTGGCAAGTTATTGATTCGTTTATTTTGAGACAGGTCTCACTATGTAGCTGAGGCTGGCATGCGATTTTCTATGCAGCCCAGCTGCTCTCAAACTCATGCCTCCAGCTCTTGCGTGCCGAGATCAATGGAATGTACCACCATACACAGTCCTCCCCCAACCCCCAGTGTGTGTGTGTGTGTGTGTGTGAGAGAGAGAGAGAGAGAGAGAGAGAGAGAGAGAGAGAGAGAGAGCTCATACAAGTATGTGTGCCTACCTAGATTTCTTATTTCTGGTTTCTGTCTCACATAAAACTCTTTACTGAATCATGGCTTGAAAATTTCTTTATCCTTAAGAAGACATTATATGAGCCATGGTAGTTATCACTGACCGAGATACTTAGGGCCTAAAAATCGAGGGAACTCCAAGACAGGCACACAGTCACAGCCAGACTACAGAGCCTCCCGCTGCTCTTGCTGTCCAGGAGCTTATCACTGTATCTAGTGCTAAAGGCTAAGAACTGTTTTTAAAGCCTGGTGAGTACCAAGCAACCTTCATCCATATCATCAAGCCTGGTCTAGCCACGGTCCCCAGCTCCTCCCTCCAACCCTTGCTACTCCTGCTGGTTTCTAGTGGAGGATCGGCAGAATTGGGAAGGGTGGGGTGACATGGTCTGTTCCAGCAGCAATGGTAAAGCCCTGGTGGATGGATGGCAAGGTTGAAAATCTCTAAATAGGATAAAACTCCTTCTATCTGCACATTTGGGTAGTCTAGCTTTTCCTAATCTCTGAACAACACAGATCTCTGAGAGTGGGGCTGATGTTTGCTAATGTAACCCACTCAGTACTGGGCATACATGTTCGGTAAGAGTGCCTGTGTCAGAGTAAATGTATGTGGAGGTTAGAGGCTAACTAGAGTACTGCTCCTTAGGATACTATCCACAGTACTTTTGAAACAGTCTCCTGATGAACCTGGGGTTCACCAGTTTCGCTAGGCTGGCCAGAGGGTATGAGGGACCCACCTCTGCCTGCCTCCTCAGCTCTGGAATTACATAATTAGAAGTAAATGCCACCAAAAAACCCAAAGCTTTTAGGGATTGAACGTAAGTCTCATGCTTGCATGGGAGCTGTCTTCTCAGCCTGTCGGCTGAGGTCAAGTTCTAGTGATGTTCATGCTGCCAGGTCAAGGACCAGACATTGGGGTGCTAGGTCCTTCCAGTGTTGGACTTACCATCTGTGTTGCCAGGTGAGCCCGCTCAGGAGGAGGATGCTAATGAGCAGGAAGATGCAGCTGGCCACTGGAGAGAGAGAGAGAGAGACAGAGAGAGAGAGAGAGAGAGAGTTAGTTCAGGTTGGGGCCATGCTTTGGTGAGGCGAGGGACAGGGGGCTGGATCCATAGATCAGATCAGGTGAGAAAAATCCCTAGGTAAGCAAGGACCTCCTGAACAGCTGAGGCCTACAGTTTCTTCTTTCTTTCCTCCTCTCCTTGGGGATTTCTTAGAAGGTTCAAGGAGCCTTCAAAGAGAAGAGGGGACATGGAAGGAACAACCATAGAAAGAGGCTAGTACTTGTCCTCCAGAAAGTATGGCTAGAACTCAAGGAAGGCCCAGATGACAGTCCTCATTAGCATTGTCTTTCATGAAGGAAATGTTGAAACAAGATAAGAAACCCTGAACACACTGATATCTCCTGGAAGTTCTCATACTCCCCAAAAGCTGACGTGTGGAGCTTCCAGAGCCCACCATTTATTCAGTGGTCCAGGAAGGTGTAGCTCTGAGGCCTGTTTTTGCCTCCGACCAGGAACAACTGAGGTGCTTATGGACAATATATTTTCTCTCCCTGGGTCCTTGCTTTGTCTCTCACTAAAGTTTGGGAGGCATTGTTCTTGAAAATGTATGTGGGAGAAACTGGTTTGGGGTAACTTAAGGTTTAACTCTGATGATGCTCTTGGGTTATGTTGATTGACAGGTTCTAGAGTCACATTAGAGACAAAATTCTGGGCTTGTCCATGAGAGGCTATCCAGATTAGGTTAAATAGAGGTAGGGAGACCAGGTCCAAATGTGGGGCCCCATTCCATGGGTTCCCTAAAAAGGAGAGTGAGCTGAGCACAAGCTTTTATCTTCCTCCTTTTAAAATTTCTTTTATTTTTATTTATTTATTTATTTTTTGGAACAGGGTCTCACTCTGTCATTCTGGCTATCCTGGAATTCACTGTGCTGGCCTCTGCCTTCCAAGTGCTGGGATTAAAGGCTTACACCACAGTGGCTAGCTTTTCTCTGTTTCTTAACCACAGATACACTGTGACCAGCTGCTCAGTCTCCTGCTGCCACAGGTTTCCCACAGTGATGGACTGGATCCCAGAACTGGGAGTCACAACAAACCTTTCTTTCCTTCAGTTTGTTTTGTCAGGCTTTTGGTCACAGCAGCACAAAAGGTAGCTGATACAACTCCCAACATACTACAGCTGATCCATGGGATTTTGAGCAACAATAGCAATTAAAGTCATCATTTACTCTTAGAAACATTAGTAGAAAAAGGGATCATTTCAACCAGCCAAATGACCATGTCCTGGCATGCTGGACCATTTGTCCTTAAAGGAAATGAACTGGCCCACCTGCTACCTGATACTCCATTGTGATCACGAATGTCTCTGTGGTTGCAGTTGCTTCTGGGAGTTGTGGGAAGTCTGTGGAAAAGAGAGATGAGGGGATAGTTTATTTTATGGCCAGCATAGGACTGCATGAGGCTGGAGGAGGAGGGGCTTCTCAGTAGCTTAGCCACTCAGGTTGGGGGAAGGGATGTGAGGGGCCAGGTGAACAGAGTCTGTCTGGAGACCTCAACCTCTGTCTTGTGGTTTCTCCTTCCTTAGGTTGTGTGTGTGTGTGTGTGTGTGTGTGTGTGTGTGTGTGTGTGTATGCTCATGCACATGTGCATGAGCTTATGGAGGCCTGAGGTCAACATCAGATGTCTTTCTTAATTGATTACCTTATTTTTTGACATCTCTTACAGAACCTGAAGCTCATTGGTTCAGCTACACTAGCTGATGGCCAGCAAGCTGCAGAAATCACCATGTCTCTGCCTCCTCAGTGCTAGGATTATAAGTAATCACTGCCTTGTGTAGGTTTTTAAAAACTTGAGTGTGGTTACTGTGGGATCAAGCTCAGGTCCATGTGGTTTGCATGGCAAGCACCTTACCAACTGAGCCATCTTCCCAGACTGCCTTGGGTGATTATGCTGCTATGGCCATTCTTGTTTTGGAGAAGAAGGAAGCAACTAGAACACGCTTCCCTCCTCTTGGTATTCATCTCTTGAGAGCTTTGCATAGCACTGTCTGCCTTTGCCTGATGGTTAAATGTCTGTCCATGGGCATTCTTTCCATACCTGTGGTGGTGATGGAACAGGAAGTCTCACTCTCAGGAAAAGAACCTCTGCTTTCTTGAGATTCTTCATTAGCTGCAGAAGAAAGAAAGCAATGCATTTGGAGCCAAAGATGGTGATATGGGATCTAATGCCTTTCTCCACCCACCATCTGGGGCTCCTGGCCCTAGATATACATGCTAAGACATTGGCATCTTTTGGGGGCTTGTCTCTTAGACACAGTTCCACACCAGGGGCACTAAAAGCAGTGAAGGGGCCACAGAAAAGTATGTGAAGGGGAATTCTAACCCTGAGAGTGGCTATCTATGGAATTGTGGGCAAGTCTTTCTCTCCAGGCTTTGTACTCAGCCCCGGATTCCATCCTTGACTTAGAAATGGGTGAGAATAACACACACACACACACACACACACACACACACACACACACACCAACCACAACCACCACCATCAAATGGAGACAAATGGAGCTTTGATGGTTCCTTTGTGATCAGTGACTCTGTGCTGGCTAGATTTACTTGACATAGGTTAGTAACATTGAAGAGGTTGGAACTTCAATGGAGAAAATGCTACCATAACATTGAGCTGTTGGCAAGACTGTAGGGGATTTTCTTAGTAAGTGATTGATGTGGGAGGGCTCAGCCCATTGTTGGTGGGGCCACTGCTGGAATGGTGGTCCCGAGTTCTATAAGAAAGCAAGCTGAGCAAACCATGAGGAGCAAGCCAATAAGCAGCACTCCTCCATGGCCCTGGTACCGATTCCTGCCTCCAGGTTCCTGCCCTGTTTTCTGACTTCCTTCCATCATAGATAATGATGTGGAAAGATAAGCCAAATAAACCCTTTCTCCCCTCCCCAAGTTGCTTTTGATCATGGTGTTTTATCATAGCAATGGTAACCCTAACTTAGACACCCAGGGTCTTGCCAGTCTACCTCATGCAAGGAAGATTATTAGAATGCCCTGGCCATGGGGGTGGTTCACTGGAGGCAAGTTATGAGAAGCAAACAACATCCTGAGAGAACCATGGAGGGGGTCATGAAATGTGACAGAGGGCAGTAGGCAAAGAAACCAGGAAAATTCCTGAGAGAACATGAGTAGCTTTTCATTATGGAAGTAGTAAGATTTCAAACAAAGATGACTGAAGACCTCATGCAGGCAGGTTGTATGTGAGCAGGACTGGGCATGTGAATACACATGCTGAGGCAAGCCACTTCCTACGTACTTGTACTTTTTATTGAAGACCAGGAGAGACCTTTACAAGGGACTTTAATGACAATGGAACACAATGCAAATGACATATAAGTATGAAGAAGAGACATTCGGGTGTGATGCTGAACTTTCCTTTGTGAACTATTGGATATCTTGGCTATTGGGCAGAAGTCATGGAAGCTCGGGCTCAGATAGACACAGGATAGCACTATTATCAAGAGACAGCAACCTGTATGGAGAGATCCTTATTTCCCTGCCTTTAACCATCTCTATGTAGAGTTAAGGGGCCCTCAGCATTCCATGTGTTTTGGTTAAAAGGTGAGACTTAGAGGGTCAAGTGGCTTTCCCAAGGTCTCACCGCAATGTGGAGTCTCACCTTGGTCCAGATGGGGAAAGACTGAGACACACAAGAAAGGAACAACTTACCCAGAAATCGATGGTATTCTCTTTCAGCTACACACTTGAGCCGAGGCTGAGTCCACCCTGTCTTCCCACACATCATTTTGCAGATGCTGGTAGCAGGACCTCTCTGTAGAGCCTTGTATCCTTGAATACACTCATAGTGAACTCTCTGTCCTTCCACGAAATGATAGATTCTCTTGGTATCTTCATGCTCCCATGGATGGGGCTCCTTGCAGTGACCTGGAAGAGGAAAAGAATTCTGAAGGCAAGTTTGGGAAGGCACAGCGAGTGCCTCTAAGTTACTTCTTGCACCCAGAGGAACTATGGTGGCTAAAATTGGACATTGTTTCTTATTTACTTGCTTTGCCTCCACTGAACCTACAAGTGTTGATAGAATCCAGCTGTCAGCAACAGCTCTTCCCTGTTACATAAGCAGTTACAATGACTGAGGGAAAGGAGACTCAAACTGTTGGAACCTTCTGCCATCTCCAGAGATGTAGCTTTCAAGGGTTTTCATCCATGCTGGGAGTGGGGTTGGGGGTTCTGATGATGCAGCTGAATTTGAACTATCCTTGCTCCCAAGAGAAAGCCCAGTAAATTCACTGGTTCATTACATGATACTTGGAATCGTTTCTTTAGTTTGAGGTCATTGCTTTATCTAGTGACAAGATGTTTTTTCAGGTCTCCTCAGGAAAAGTCACATGGTGGTCACTCCTGCAAGGGTTGGATAGTCGGTTGGGTGAGAAAGGCAGAGGACGGAGGACCAGCAGTGGGGGCAGCAGGTGAAGAGGGGATGCTTGCTGATAGCACAGGGGGAATGTGCTTTAAATTTGACCCATGCTGCAAAGACCCTGAGGCTCTCTGCTGAGAGACAGCAGCAGGGTGGAGCAGATGGACAGCCATCTCTGTACAGCCACTGAATATATGAGGAGGAACAAGTCTGAGTGGCAGTTAGTATTCAGCCTGGGACTTGGGGGAGCTGACCAAGGATAAAGCTAATGTCTGGAGGAGGGGAGGCACTGAGAGAATCTCAGAGAAATGGATCATGATCTTTGATTAAACCACAGCTGAAGCTTGACCCACATTGACCCTGTCAAGCTTACTAAAGATCCCCTATCCCCAGCAACTTCACACTCACTGGAATGAACCCAGGCTTGGCTGATCTTTGGCCCTAGAGATCATGGCCTGTTCTGAATTAATCTTGGAACCTCCTACCAATGGCCCTCCATCTAATCAGACAGAACTATATATACGGTGAAACTCTGGATCATAAATTACTCATAGGTTTAGAACCTTCCAGATTTTCAAAACACTGAGTACCCAAAACAATCCCCAAAAGAACCACAAACAAGCTCTCTATCCCCTCAGGAAGCTGGGTGTCCCTGATCTGAGCCATTTTCTGTTACATTGAACTTTTCATAACAGCACTAGGACTGAGTTTTAGTCTCAGAATGAATTATTATTTTAAGATCAAGAAACATGATTTTTGACAGAACCTGTTTGAATTTGATTTTTTCTTTAAACCCTCAATTTACCAACAATTTATGAAACATCCTTCAGCTAGAACAGCGCTCTCTCTCTCTCCCTCTCTCTCTCATTATTTGGGGGTAAGGAGGGTATCATACAGTTCAGGATGGCTTTGAACTTCTCATTCTCCTGCTTCTGCTCCCTAAATGCTAGGATTACAGACGTGTACAACTATGCCCATTTCATCTGATGGCATCTTGAGTAAGAACAAATACTGACACCCCACCATCAGAGACCTTTCAGTAACTGTAGATGTTGGCACCAGTTACCAGGAGAGCACAGAAAACATTAACTGTGTTGGAAAAACACTACTCCAGGACAGAAATGGGAGCAAAAGGGGACTGAAAACATCACGTTGCAATAATGCTTTGTTTGGATAAAGTACAATAATGGATTGTACTTTATCTCTCCCCACCACACACACACATTGGATGCTGTGAGTCATTTTTATGTAGCTAAAATAAGCTCTCAAAAGAAAGAGGGACTAGTGGGCTTGCTTTCATTCTGTGATGTGACTGTAGCTAAACCATTTCAGGACTCTGTGTGTTAGTTTCTTTGGCAATCAAGGAACTTCTTCCTGTTCCCTGATTCACTCAGCTGTGGGTTCAAATGGGATTATAAACAATGCAATATAGTTCCTTGTAAAGTTATAACTTTACCATAAGACTATGGGGTCTTCTTAGGGCTCACTGGTCCCTGCAAATCTCAGGTCTAACACAAGGAATCTCTCTTTCTCCTTGACATCGTGGCTTAATTTAAGTATTATCATTTCATCTGGGAAAGTGTAGGCAGACAGAGAGCCCACTCATCCACACCTCACTGAGTATCATTTTACAACTCTGTTCTGTAAAAGGCAAATCATTATCAATGGTTTTGCTCCAAGTTCATTGGTTTGTGCTGAAGAGAAAATAGGAGGAGTTCATAAGGGCAGGGCCCTTGTCTGTTCAACGTGTTCCTTCTGAGGGTGGTGCCTAGACCACAGGTATTCCCAACACGTAGTTTTGAGCTGAACTCTTATGCTCCCAAACCATAGCCTACGTGTTATCAGAAAGAGTGCCTTGAAATGCTGTACGGTGAGTCTGCCAACAATCGTTGAGCTGCCAACAAACGTTGTCACCTGCGTGGAATTCTCAGAGGAGAATGAGCTGCACCTGCCTGTTGATAACTGGACTAATGTCCCTCCTTTGGGTCATCCTTTCTGTGTAACCAAAGGCCAGTTCCCAGGAGCCAGCTAGAGGATGGTTGTTGAGACACATGGCTGACCTGTAAGGTTCTCTTGGTGCACAGACTGTGTTGATATCTGCACTTCTGTGGTTTGTTGCTCTTTCTGGTCTTCAGGTTGATGTGTAACTTGCTCTCTTGAGTTGCCATGGGCTAGAGAATATGGGAGAAATGAGGCAAATAAGTTCCCAAATGCTCAGAATAGAAAAGGCTACCTGAGGTCATTCACACAAGGATATCTCTCTGGTGACCAGGGACATATCTGTGCTGAGTGTGCAGAGATAAACAAACAAGGCTTCCCTGTGTAGGGCATGTGGGACCTTGTTACCAGACAGGCATGAGAAATGGCAAGCTTGAATGAGCTCAAATCTTAAGAATCTCAGAATTGAGAATGGTAGGAATAGAGCCGTTCTCTGCCTGCCTCTACCTGCTCTGGAATAGATAATCATGACACCCCACCGAGGACCATGGGCACTGGGTCACATAGCAGAAACACCTAGAATTCTTCTCCTTGCTAATGAGGTATCTAGGTATCCCTTAGCCATCAGCCAATGAACTTCTCTTCCAGGGTATTCCTTCCTGCAAAAGGTATTTAAGCACTGGTTCACCCTGAATAAAATGTATATATTCACATTGTCTTAGTCGGGGTTTCTATTCCTGCACAAATATCATGACCAAGAAGCAAGTTGGGGAGGGAAAGGGTCTACTCAGCTTACACTTCCACATCACTGTTCATCACCAAAGGAAGTCAGGACTGGAATTCAAGCAGGTTAGGAAGCAGGAGCTGATGCAGAGGCCATGGAGGGATGTTACTTACTAGCTTGTTTTCCCTGGCTCACTTAGCTTGCTTTCTTATAAAACCCAAGACTAGACTAGCCCAGGGATGGCAACACCCACAATTGGCTAGGCCCTCCCCTCTTGATCACTAATTGAGAAAATGCCTTACAGTTGGATCTCATGGAGGCATTTCCTCAAGGGAGGGTCCTTTCTCTGTGATAACTCCAGCTTGTGTCAAGTTGACACACAAAACCAGCCAGTATACACATCCACCATCAAATAAACCAGTATGAACAAGCAAGGATCGTCTCCCTAGTCTTAAAGAGCAATACCTGAATCTCCAGAAGAAGACCTTCTCTCTTCCAGACTCACCCATACTCTCAGCACTCACTCTGAATCAAACTCAGATCCACTTGTCTTGGCCTCTGCCTTCCCCTTGCTGCCCTGAGTGTGGACGGGGGGCCCCCCAGTTCCTGACTCACAGCGGTTCACCTGTGGTGTCCAGGTATACACAGGAGACTGGGAAACCTAGCATTCAATCCAGACTCCGCCGTTTCCCCTTCTGGGAAAACACAGACCGTGTACCACCATTATGGACTTCATTCTGCCTCCCCTGAGCGGCATGTCAGCTGTTCCCAGGCACACCAGCTAGGCAGGGCACAGTAAGGCACCATGGATAGGGCCAGCACATCTAGCCTAGCACTGACCTCTCTGTATTCATATGCACATTGGCATTGGATACAACACATTCCTAGGAGAAATGCAGGATTCTCCTGTCCTCCTTGTGTGCGTGTGGATCAAACATAAGTGGCACATGGCGGGTAGGAGTAATCTAACTCCACAACGTTTATTTAACTGTCCCATTCCCCTCTCATGGTTCAAACCAGTTCAAGTTGGAGAAATGTGCTCTTAAGGCAATGGTCAGAAAATGCCTGCCCTGGGGCTGCAGAGATGGCTCAGCCGTTAAGAGCACTGACTGCTCTTCCAGAGGTCTGGAGTTCAATTCCCAGCAACCACATGGTGGCTCACAGTCATCTGTAGTGGGATCCAATGCTCTCTTCTTGTATGTCTGAAGTCAGCTACAGTGTACTCATATGCATAAAATAAATCTTAAAAAAAAAAACAAACCTAAACCCAATGTGCCTGCCCTTGTGAAGAACTGGCAGAGAAGTTTCAGGTGAGCACCTCAGTGAGAGGACAACGGAAATCCAACTTTGGATAAAGGGAGATGGGTTGGAAAATGAGTAAGCCAGGCACTTCAGTAGAGCAGTCATCTCTAAACTCTGCCCTCCACCCATGGTTTGGCTCACTGACCCACTCCATCCTAATGGTTAAAAAATAGGCACCCGCCTAGGTGTCTAACAACAGAGAAATGATTAAAGCAAATGTGGAATATATAGATTTTTCACTAATATATGTACACACACACACGAGTCAGGATCCCACTATTCAGTCCTGATTGGCCTGAAGCTCACTATACAGACCAGGCTAGCTTCAAACTCAGAGATCCACCTGCCCCTGGCTGCTGAGCGCTGGGTTTAAAGACATGTGCCACTACCCTCAGCTAGGCTAGGATGGGATTTTTTTCAGCCTTAAAGAAAAAACAAATGAATGCACCTAGAGATAACAATATTAAGCAAATTAAGTCAGCCACAGGAGGAGAGATATGTTTCCTTCCATTTGTGGTTCCTAAACTTTCTATAGGTACCCCAAAGTAAATATGTTTATATGACCTGAAAGCAAGAAAACTCTCTAAGGAAACCAAAAGTTAGTAATGGGGGGGGGGGGAGATAGAGGAGAGAGTAGGGGTTTCAGGTGGGAGCAGAGTATGCTCATTCTACAGTGTATACCACAATACTATGTATAATGGATATATGCAATGAAAAAATATACATTCACACCCCAGAATGGAGAAGAAACTAAGTTCAGAAATAGGCTGTGTGAAGGAGCATTCTGAACTCAAGGAAGAGGAGAAGCCAACAGCAAAGTCATGGATCTGTCACATTGACTCGGGCTTAGTCAAGAACTTAGTAAACCTAGCTCTTAGACCAAGTGGACGTTATTAAACAATGTTGGATGAGTGGATATTACGGAAGCCTTTAAAATCTGTTATCTGTAGATTCGTCCATCGTTTTCGGGAGCTGAGTCTGTCTCTCTCTTATCTTCTTACCCTTTCCCATTACAGAAGGGACACTTACAGTTGCTTGTGCACTGACAGCTGTTGCTCCAGGAGTTTCCTAAACACAGCATATAGACCAGCTCATTTAGTCTTCGGAAGCCCCTCTTGCATTCACAGTTTAGGATGGTGCCGTTCTTGTAGGAGAGGGCTTTGAATGTGGCATTGGGGACCTCTGGCGGGTCATACAGACACAGCTCTGCAAAGGCAAGAAGAATGCCGGTGAGACATGAGTTTGATTGTGCAGTAGCTTGCTCACACATTTCTTCTATTTAAAGGATTGGTATGTACTACACCTCCTCAGAGGCTCACACTGCAGTTCCTGTCCTGGCTTGGTTTTATGTCAACTGGACACAGGATAATCATTTGAGACAAGGGAGCCCCAACTGAGAAAATGTCTCCATAAGATGTAGGCTTGTAATGTGTGTTTTTTAAACTGATGATTGATGGGAAAAGTCCCTACCCATTGTGGGTGGGGCCACCCTGGGCTGGTGGTCTAGGTGCTATAAGAAAGTAGGCTGAGCAACCCATGAGGAGCAAGTCAGTAAGCAGCACTCCTCCATGGCCTCTGGATCAGCTCCTGTCTCCAGAGTTCTGCCCTGTTTCAGCTCCTGCCCTGATTTCTTTCAGTGATGAAGTAGAGGTGTAGACAAATAAACTCTCTCCTCCCCAAGTTGCTTTTGGTCATGACACTGTTTTCTGAGAATGACTTAGGTGTTACACTCTTGAACTCCTAGCAGCTGCCATTACCTGCACAATATTGTGCCTGTCAACATCTTATCATACAGAGAGGAAGAGTTCATGGTGTTCAATCTCTACCTGATGATGATTTACAGATGGTTAACTGTTGCTGGGCAGGGGGATATCATGAGGCCCCATCACTGAACATATAGGCAATTGGTTGCTGAGAGAGGGAGAGACATTTTCCTCAGGAAAATCAGACCATATAGTCACTGGTATATTGCTTATATACCTGTAAATGACCCTGTACCCGTGATCCTGTAAATGGCTCTAACTAAACTCATTGGTTTGCCACAAACAGAGACATGAACACATAAGAACAACTAGTTGGGAAGAGTCAGGGGATCAGTGGGCATGGGAGCACAGAGGATGATGGGTGTGTATGTGGAAATGATCAAATACATTATATGCATCTGTGGAAATGTCATAATGAAACCCATTGTGTAATTAATATATGCTGATAAAACTAAAAAGATAAATATTTGTGTCAGAGATGCTATAGCAGTGTTCACTCGAGTTCTTCCACAGTATAAAATACAAACCGTAGAAGGAATAAGTAGAAGTAAGTAAAATTTTGTTTTGAAGGTACTTTGTGTCTAGCATACACAGGAGAGAGGGTAGGTGGACCAAGGTCAGTTGTCCTAGCATGATCATCAGAAATAGAGGTTCCCATGTAATCTTTTTGAGAGGTGGTCTTCTCATGTAGCCCAAACAGGACTCAGGCTGGTTATATAGCTGAGGATGACCTTGAACTCCTACCATCCCGCTTCCAATCCCAGGAGCTGGGGTTACAGGTGCACACCACCACAGCCAGCACTCTACACCTGACTCTTGGTGGGGAAAATGACCCTGATCTAAGTGAGAACCATTCCATTGCAACAAGTTCTTGTGCTTGAAGACATCAGGTGACTAGGGGAAATACCACAGCAGGGATAGAGTGATGGCAAGGAATGGGAATGGCTAGAAAGTAGGGGTCCGTCATGGTTTGATGGCTGAATGTGTAAAAGTCATCAAGCTGCCATCCTGTCCAGCTGCTCCATCTGGGACGGCATGCTGAGGCCGACACCAGCACCTGCTTATACACCAGACTGTTGTGATTCATGACGGTTGGTCTGAGGTGTCAATTTGAAGGCTCTAATGGATGCCTAGAGAATTCAAAACATACTTCTAGGTGTATCTGTAAGCACATTGCCTGAGAAGACTCACTACAGGTCAGCAAAATAGTAGGGAAAAGACCCCACCCTCAGTGTGGACAGGCACCCAATGGTCAGCTGGGGATGTAGCTGGACAGGAAGAAGAAGGCAAAGAAATATGTCCTCTCTGTCACCGCCTCCCCCACATCCAGTCTTCTTCTTCTTCTCCCTCTTCTCTTTTTCTCTCCCTTCCTCCCCTTACTCCTCCTCCTCTTCTTCTTCCTCTCTCTGTCTCTCTCTCACTCTCCCCCTATCCCTCTGTATAGTGGTTTGAATAAAAACAGCCCTCATAGACTTATATATTTGAATGGTTGGTGGAACTGTTTGGGAAGGATGAACATGGGAGGGACTCTTGATAGAAAGCAGCTTTACACACTTATCCATCTTGCCAGACCATTTCTGACATTTGAAGTCAGACATTAACTTACAGATCCAAGATGCTCACTACACCAGACAGAATAGATTTTTTTTATAAAGATATATTTATTTATTTTATGTATATGCGTACACTGTAGCTGTCTTCAGACACACCAGAAGAGGGCAGCATATCCCATTACAGATAGTTGTGAGCCACCATGTGGTTGCTGGGAATTGAATTCAGAACCTCTGGAAAAGCAGTCAGTGCTCTTAACCATTGAGCCATCTCTCCAGCCCAACAGAATAGATTTTAAAAAGCAAATTGGTGTGCACCCATACATTGCCAAGCTGCCAAAAAACCTAAAGGGAATGTATTAAAGCAGTCGGAGGGAAAGGTCACACACATTAGTGGGGAAAGTGATGGATGACAATTGGCTTCACCACAGAAACAAAAGGGAGCCAGAAAATAACACTGGAACAAAGCCAGCCTCCAAACAGACTGACAGACAGGCTTTCAGCTCAGAATCCTGATTAGACATGGCACTCTTCAAAAATGAGGGTGGGGTTAGCACATTTTCAGGTAAAAGAAAGTTTACAAAAATCCCACTAGCACACTTGTACTGCATGTTACAAGTGAGAAAAAAGCTAAGGACAAAATGTCAAGCCTAGGAAAATTATATTAGTCAGAAATAGAGATTGACCGGGGACAATGAGGGGAATGAGTAAGCGTATATTAGTGAGAAATTTCCAGTTTTTCTCTTGTAAGAATTGTTTAAAATAAACCAATAACCATTGTATGGTAGGCCTTTTATTTATTTTAATTTAATTGTGTGTGTTAGGGGTGGGGTGAGCCCATGGGTGCAGTTCTCTTAGAGACCAGAAGAGGGCGTCAGATCTTCGGAGACAGAGGTGATTGTGAGCTGCACAGTGTGGGTGCCTGGAACTAAACTCAGAACTTCTGGAAGAGCAGTGTGCATTCTTAACCACTGTGCCACCTTGCTAGTCCCTACAGGATAGATCTTAGTAAATGTAAAACATGTGACAATTTGGGCAAGAAAGTTGAGGTTGATGGGCCCTTAGCTTTTTAAATTTTTCTAGCATGTCTGAAATGGTACAAGGCTAACTAAACAGAACATAGAAAATTAAGAATGCATAGTAAATATCCCAGGGAAGGCATCCAATAATGAAATGCTACTGGGAGCACACATAGAAAGGTAGCAGAATAAATTAAACAGGACATTCCAATATGTATTAAAAAATATCTGTTTAGCCAAAATAGAGAAGCATAAAGAAAAAAGAATACAAATGGGGCAGGAGGGAAAGAGCAAGAAGGCAGATGTCAAGGTCAAACTGTTACCAGCGATTACATTAAACGAACAAAGTTTTCCTAAAATAGAAGCGTTCAGACCACAACAAACAGCAGGGTTCAACTGCATGCTGTCTAACAGAGAAAATGTTTAAATATAAAAACCAAAATAAATTAAGTGAAAGAATAGAAAAAGATATGCAGAGATAGGCATAAAAAAGCTGATATGGATACGTTACACTCAGAAAGTGATTTCGTGGGAAGGGGCATTTCACATAGCTAAAAAGCCTCTTTCTACGGAAGTACCAAGAATTCTATATCATGGCATATGTAATTAAGTAGGTGGGGCCATCTCAAATCACTTGTCATGGGTTTATACTGAGTTAAACAAGATCTAAAGTTAATTGCATTTACACATCAAAACCATAAAATACTCAAGAATAAATTCGCCCAAACCTACAAGAAGACTGGACTTGAAAATAGCAAAAGAATTTCTGCTGAGAAAAAATTTTAAGAGAAGTAAATAGGGAAACATACAATGTTTATAAATTGGAGGATTGGCTTTTAAAAAGACACGTCAGTTTACCCTCAATTCATCGGTTCAATGTACATTTTAGTAAAATTGGAAAGTTGCTTCCAAACTTCCTTGGAAGTGTCGGAGACAATTGTAAAATAAAGTGTGTGCTTGGAGACTCATACCATCTGTTACCAAGACCATCAATAAAGCTAGTAATCAAGACAGCAAGCAACTGGGATTAAAAACAAGTACAGCAGCAGAACGTACGTTCTAGAAACTCATGACCATTTAATTACTTTTCCCCCCCAATTTGCCAAAGCAACTCCATGAAAAAAGGAAAACATTCTCAACCAATACTCTTGAGATAGGTGGATAAACGTTAAAAGGGGAAAGAGCTTCCTTCCGTAGATAAAACCTATTTTTTTCCATATTAAGAACACACAGGCACTCACTCGTGTCACATGCAACCATATGTTTAAAACTGTAAAGTTTCTAAAAGGAAATAAAAGCAACAGCTTTAGAAGTTGGGGATAGGTGAAGGTTCCTTAGGACATGACACACACTGAATATAAAAGAAAAACAGATCTGGAGAGATGGTCCAGGGGCTGAGAATGCTTGCTGCTTTGGCAGAGGACCTGTGTTCTGTTCCCAGCTACCTGAATCAAGCAGCTCACAAGCACCTGTAACCCCAGCTTCAGAGGGTCTGACTCCTCCCTCCCACCCCTCCTCCAGATTAAAACTTTTACAAAGGAAAAAGATTACGAAAGCACCAGCTAATCCAAAGACCACAAGAAAATGGAGATATGGCAAACTGTGAGAAAACCATTTATAATGTATATATGACAATATTTCTTTGTAGAATACACAGAGACCTACATAGCAACATTAAAGGGCAAATGACTTGATAGATGAGTAAACACTCGAATAGTCATGTTTCCAAAGAAAATATATGATTATCAAAGACACACAAACTTAAGTGGCACTCACCAAGCTGTTAAGAAAATACAGGGGCTGGAGAGAGACCCCTGCGGGTTAAGTGTGCTTGACACCCAAACCCAATGGCCAGAGTTCAATCAACAGAATCCATGGAGGAAGGTGAAAACCTACTCTTGAAAGTTGTTCCCTGACCTCCACACGTGTGTGTGTATGCACTTCACACAAATAATAGATAACTTCTTTTAAGAAAAAATAAAACACAAATTGAAAAACACCATGAATTTGCCCATTAGGATGGGTTTAATGGAAAAAGACAGAAATCCCCACTAAATGTGAAGGGGAGTCAGAGCTTCTGGAATTCTTTTACATAGTGTTGAGAGCACAAGCTAAAACTACTTGGGCAACTGTTTAAGGCAGCAGTTCTCGACCTGTGGGTTGTGACCCATTTGGCAAACCTCTAGTCCCAAAAATATTTATGATTCATAACAGTAGCAAATTACAGTTATGAAGTAGCAACAAAATAATTTTATGGGTGGGGGTTTGCCACAACATGAGGAACCGTATTAAAGGGCCACAGCATTAGGAAGGATTTGAACCACTGATTTAAGGTATTTAAAATGGGAGCTGGAGAGATGGTTCAGGAATTAAGAGCTGGTATTCTTGAAGAGGATGAAGATTTGGTTTCTAGAACACACACTGTGGTTCGAAACGCTCTGTAATTCTATTTCCAGGGGGACCTGATGCTGTCTTCTGTTCTTTGTAAATACCAGGCATGAGCATGGTACATACATGTACACACATACACACACACATATTCATGTGGGCAAAATACTCATAAGCACAGCATAAATTTAAAAAAGTTAAAGACTATATTTAAAATACTGTTAAATATACACCTGTGTGTATAGCAAGGCCACCCTGAGTTATTTGTCTCAGAGTTGTGAAATAATATGCACACAGAGAGAATTTGACACAGACTTCTAGCAGCTTGATTAAGAACTAACCCAGATCTCGGAAAGCTAAAGTAGGAGAATTATTAGTTTGATGCCAGCCTGGACTACTCCAGACCTTATCTCTAAAACAACAAAATCAACCCAGTAATGTATGTACCTATCATTGTGAGAATAGAGTATAAATTCAAAAGCGCACCCAAGCATTCAAAGGAATGAATTTCTGCCATACACAATATAGAGAAATCTCAAAACAAAACTAAATAAGCTAGTCATACTGTGTGATCCACTTACATGAAATTCAAAGAGAGAGCGAGAGAGCTTAAACAAAGAGAAACTAGGTCAGTGGTTTCTTGTGGTAGGCAGGGTCAACTCGAAGGAGACAGCAAAAAGAGCTCAGTGTGATTCACATACTTGCATACAGTTCTCACAACTCATCAAGTTACTTCAGGTCTATTCATACAGCTTCACTATAAATAGTCTTTCTTACTACACACACAACAATGACCACCACCACAATAATAATAATTAGTAAAATAAAACAAAACCTGCTTGTTTGGGGTCTGGAGAAATGGATCAGCTGCTGCTCTTGATCAAGCTCCACAATCATGAGAACCAAGTTTGGGATCCCAGGGCCCCTGCAGCAGGTGGGAATGTTCTTACAAAGGTCTATAACACTAGCCCTGAGGGGTAGTACAAACAGGAGAACAGCTTGGATATACTAGCTTCCAGACTAGCTGAGAAAGTATGAGCCTGAGGTTCAGGGAGAGATTCTGCCTCAAAGGAATAGGCAGAGAGTGACAAAGGAGAGCACCTAAATCTTATGGACTTTAATAATTCTCAGGCATATGCTCCTATATACGTAAATGTACATCCACCCACACAAGCACAGATACACACATTAAATAAATTAAAATAGTAATTAAAACCTTTTAAGAGTAAGCTCTCTATAACTAATTTCACTGAAACAAAATCAATTAACTCAGCAATTCTTGAGTAATTACTCATCATGGCGAATAGTCAAGGATTCATCTTAATCATATTTGGAATCTGGTACCAAACCACAAGCTAAGAAACCTTTCAAATGCATAACCTTGAAAAGGGTCAGTTAAGTTTTCTTTGGGATAACTTTCCACCCCTAGGCATTCCTCAGAGTATGGCGGTGTTTTTCTAGACAAGGCTATGCCACGGAAATTTCCAGAGTCATCAGGGACTAGTCCAGTGTCCAAGGAGGTCATGTGGAGTCATGGAGAGAGTTGTAGAACTTTGTACTCTCACAGATTTTCCATTCTAAAAGAACCTTTCTCAGAATTGCTTATAATTCTTCCTAAAAGGGCTTTGCCGAATGTGTTCCAAAAAATTATTCAAAGACTCTGAGGCAGAAGAGCCCATGGGGAAGGCAGCCCTGGAGATTTTTTCTTTTTAATCCCCTAAGAGTAAATCTAGGTTATTCTTAGCTCTTCTCGATCTGGTGTCATAAAAGAAACATTAGCACGCCAGGCAGTGGTGGCGCACGCCTTTAATCCCAGCACTTGGAAGGCAGAGGCAGGTGGATTTCTGAGTTCGAGGCCAGCCTGGTCTACAGAGTGAGTTCCAGGACAGCCAGGGCTACACAGAGAAACCCTGTCTCAGAAAACCAAAAAAAGAAAAAAGAAAAAAAAAAAAAGAAACATTAGCACAACAGCCAAAAATAATTTGTTTAGAAGGTTCTCAGAGAGGTCATGAAGAAGAATTCCACGTATACAACTCAGAAAAGGAATCCTAATTTACTGTCGAAAATAAAATCAGGTGACCAGTGTCTTCACTCTCTACTTTTATCTCCTGAGCACCCTAAAACCACTCCTTCCAAATTCACCTCCCAGGCTTTTTTCCACCTTAATTCTTGGGATATGGGGTTCCCAGGAGACTCCTATCTCAGACTCCGAGGTACATGGATGTGGTTTTGCCTTTGATTTGGCACAGGGCCAAAGAAGCAGCCCGCAGTTGTTAACTCAATACAAGGGTTTGGATCAGAGACCTGCACTGGGAAAGTTAATGCCAAACTCTTCCAGGGTTGAACATGTTGCCCATCGTACATCAGATTCACCGTGAGGGGTAGTCCCATTCTCGCCAAATCTCTCCCCAGTCACTCTCCCTGAAATAAGACCATGATGTAATGATTATCTGGGAATCTAGTGTCTTCAGGAATTTTCTGAACAAATGGAATACAAGACGTTCTGGGAAGTTTTGACTCCTTCAGCTAATACTCTGGCAGTACTCGTGGCAATCACAGAGCCTCCTCCCTGTGGGCCGCAGCACAGGGCAGGCAGAGAGAGATTGGTGCTTGTTGTGGTTTGAATGTGGAAGCCTGTGCATAGGCTCGTATGTTTGAACACTTGGTCCCCAGCAGGTGGCGCTGTTTGAGACCATTGCGGAACCTTTAGGGGACAGAGCCTTGCTGTGGGATGAGGTCATTTGTGCTTTTCTCACCAACCCTTTCTGCTCCAGGAAGAGATCTCTACATATAGTCTCGAGATTGCAGAGCACAGACTTGGCTCAGTACTTCTTACCCTAACTGCCAACCTCTTTACATGGTTTATGGCTTTGCCTCCACTCCTCAGATAGAAAAGCTTCCCCGTTATTTTTTTAACAGCTTTATTTTTAGAAAGAGAATAAAACTCGAATTGTGCCTTGACGTACTTCTGTGTCCCTTGAATTAAATGGCAATATTGACAGTTGAAGCATACTCGGGAGACAAGTAGTCCTTTTATCAGTAAGACAGCGCCCCTAATGGAGGACGACAAGAGAGCTCCCACTGGCAAGCATTCAAACCACCTGAAGATACAGACTGGGCTGTTTCTAATAAGCCCTCTAGCAGTGTTGACGCTTTCTGTCTACAGCCACACAGCGGGTAGCTAAGGTTTAGGGAGAACTTCTGGCTGCTGCATCCTACTTTCTATCTGTACACCCTGCCTGAGGACCCTTGCCCTTCAGTGCGCATTGAGCAGAGCCTTGGTGCTTTGGAACGTGCCTTTAGAGTGGTTTGTATTATGACTCAGGATCTAGTTGGTGGCTGGAGGAAAGGTGGGCTGGGAGACAGAAACGTTGGTTTATCTATGATTTCTAAGATGAGAACTTATCGGACCCCTGTGCCCTAGGTAAGTGATGCAAAAGAAGGTCTCCCAAAGAAAGTGGACAGACTTTGAGATAGGAGTCATTGCTACATGGGAGATTCAAGGAAATGTTGTTTTGTCTGTAGTGCAGCCAACACTGAGAAAGCAGCTTCTCCCTGGTGCCTCTCGATTTTCCATCTATGGGAAGTAAGGAGGGAAATTAGAAATCACTCACCAAGCATGGTATCTACTGGATTGGCACTGACTGAGCTTTATAAGGGACTCATGAGTGTATCAAGAGTGTGAGTCACCTGATGAACAGTCTGGCTTTTGCCTAAAAGTCATCCTCTTCCTCATCAGATCCAATAAGAAAGCCAAGGATAGTGTTAGGGTTGTCTCCTTGGGCCTTATAGCTACTGTTTTTTTCTGTGTGTGAAAGACATTTCCATAGAGCATGATGAATATCGTTTAACAAATGCTCTGAGCGTTTGTCTTAGCTAGGGTTTTACTTCTGTGAACAGACATGACACACCTACTTCATCAAGGCCACACCTCCTAATAGCTCTACTCCCTGGGCTGAACATACACAAACCTTTACAGAGTGGTAGACTCATAAGTAGAAATATTCTTTTCTGTGCCCTTTCTGTGAATTGTGAGAAACCATGAGGGAAAACCTGGGTTCTTCAAGTTCAGAGATCTTCCTTCCATGTCAGAGAGATGTAACCTCCAGGAGACAGGATGCCCCCCCTCCCCATCTGAGAGTGTTACTTGTAGGGAGATGTCTCATCTGTCTAAGCTATCTGGGTATCAGGTGGTGTTTATTGATGTTGTGGTTCAGTTCAGATCATTATCAGTGAAGTCAGAGCACCCAGGCCCCTCTACTTGGGTTTCTTTTTTTCTTTTCTTTTTAAAAAAATATGTAGTAACAGATCTAATTTCTGAGCTCTGCCCTGTGTATATTACCTCCAATGCTCTGTGCAGCCACAAAAGGAAGATATTCTCACCCGGCTTCACACAGCTGGAGACTGAGGTCCCAAGAGGTCAGGCTTTCCAAACCACATTCTCATAGTGGTAGGAACAAAATCCAGGAGTCTAATGATTGCCTTTATGTTTGTCCTTCAAACTACCCCCAAGATCTTCCCTTTACTTTCATGAAATTATTTCAAATAGAAAACTCACATGTGTTAAGACAGAACAAAGAGGGTTAGGACAGAGTGTGAATCTCCAATGGTCTTGAAACAAAAAGTTAGAAATAAAACACACAAATCACCCTATTTCCTTTCCGACCTGCTTCTCTTAGTGACTGTTAACATCTGAGCCAATTCCACAAGTTCCTTATCTTCACATCTGCTCAGCTCCCAAGAGCCACAACACTCTGTCGTTCATACCCCCTCTCCACTGGCTTTCAAGACTCCTATACAACCCAGCAACTGCCCACCTCTGTGGCAACAGCATCTTACCATTTTCCTCTGCACCACTTTTCTCTCCCCTTCCAACTGCCTCCATAACACCACGGAAATGAAGAACTAATCGGAAGTGAAGCCCAACATGTCCTTCTGCTTTGTGATTTACTGCCGGATGACCCCTCTCTCTTTGGTCTCTTTTGACCCAGGAAGTTTTTCATCTAACTTGCTAAGTTCTTGGCAAGGAAGGTTGACTTCGTTCTTGCTTTACGTTAAGCATCCAAGTGCCAATCGAACAGCAAATGGCAGCTTCCTTGAACCGTCAATCAGCAATATGATGGAAACAGCATCTCAAACTCCCTAAGATAATGCCTTTTGCAGCATGGATTTATCCTTCTGGGCTTTAGACATTGGTGCCTGTTGGGGAAATATCTTGGCCCCTGCCTCAAAGCCAGGTTTGAGGTTACCCTTGACTGGAGTTCAGATCAAACAAAACAAGCCACCCTAGCAGAGGCATTGTGAAACACAGTGTACCATTTTCTTCTTTGCTGAAACAGAATACCCAACAAAAGCAGCTGAAGGAAGGGAGGAAGGATTTATCTTGGCTTACAGTTTGAGAGTCCGGTCCATCACGATGGGAAGCCCCAGCAGCAGGAGCTTGAAGCTGCTGACCAGGCTGCATCCATAATCAGGAAGCAGAGAGTGATGGATACTAGCGATCAGCTAGCTTTCTCCTTTTAATGCAGACCAGGACTATGACCACTGGAAATGACACCACACACTTTAAACACCTAATCTGGAAAATCCCAGATATGCCTGGGATTTTCTTTCATGGTGATTCTAAATCCCCTCAAGTTGACAAGGAGATTAATCATCACATATGCGTTGCTGTGTTCAGTAGACCACAAGGAGGCTCTCTTACTGGAAAGGACCAGAAGATGAGCATCCCTTGAAATAATCTCTCATTGCTTTATTATCTCTAAAGTCCCTCACAAGACTTAATGCCTGCTTAGATTAATTCCCAATCTTGGGTTGTTGTTCTTGTTGTTTACTGATAGGTAAAGTTACAAGACCAGGAAACAGGGTTTCTTTTGAATTAATTTTCTAAGAACAATAAGAGAACTCTGAACTAGTTCCCTCCCTCCAAAGTACATTTACCAAGTACATAATGGTTTTTGAATCTCTTAAAATATGATAAATTTCTTATTTTTATTTCCTGTTGCTGTGATAAAATGTCCCAACTGTCCTGGTTGTGGGTTTTTAGTTGTTCGTTTGGTTGGTTGGTTTTGTTTTTTGGGAGGTAGGGGTTGTTGTTTTTATTTGTTTTGTTTTGTTTTTACCAACTTGGCAGAAGCTAGAGTTATCTGAGAAGAGAGAGCCTCAATTGTGAAAACATCTCCATCCGAATGACCTGCAGGCAGTTTAGTAAGGCATTTTCGTGATTGATAGAGAAGGGCCCAGCCCACTGCAGTGATGCCATCCCTGGGCAGGTGACCCTGGAGGATATAATAAAACAAACTGAGCAAGCCTCGGAGAGCAAGCCAGGAAGCACTGGTCCTCCAGGGAGCAAGCACTGATCCTCCAGGGAACAAGTACTGGTCCTCCGTAGCTTCTGTCTTAATTCTGCCTGTAGGTCTCTTCCTTGAGTTCCTGCCTTGCTGTCTCTCAATGATAAATTGGAAGAATAAGACAAAATAAACCCTTTCCTCCCCAACTTGCTTTTGGTCATGGTCTTTATCGCTGCTATAGAAACGCTAAGACATTGACAAAGACATCTTATGGAAGAAAGGGTTTATTTTAGCTCACAGTTTCTGATTACAGTCCATAATTGGGGGGCTTGAACCAGCTAGTCACTTATGGCATCTTCAGAGATTTTTTTAAATTAATAAGTTATCATAGTTTTTGAATCTGTCTATGTTAATCTTTTGTTATTGCTCTGATAAAATACCCCAGACTGGGCAAATTTATGAAGAACAAAAGTTTATTTGGCCTAGAATCCTAGCGACTGGACAGTCTAAGTCTTAGATCCTAAAAGATACCATGGGCATCTGCCAGGCAACTGGTGAGCAGTTTCTGGTTACATCACAACAAGGCAGAGAGTATCACATGAGGGGATGGGACTTGGCTGTGTCCTCTTGTAAGCCACTAATGCCACCAATAGGGCCCTACTCCCATGACCTCCTACATGCAATCACCTCCCAAAGAACTTACTTCCAAATACCATCAACAGAGAGAAGGAAAGTGTAGGTCTTGATGGCAGTTAGATAAAAGCCAGCATTCTTCAGGGACTTGTGAAACCAGTTCCTTTCAGCCAAAAGGAGTCATAGCCTTGACTTCTGACAGAAGGGACTAGTGGCTACCGGTGGTGCCTCTCAGCATATCAAAACCTTGCTGGCCTCTAGACTCTTTCAGTATCTTGAGTGCCTGTTGTCGTGACTTGAATTACAAATGCTAATTATGTCACCCCAAACCCTGCTTACAGAGAGGGTCTGCACTAGCTTCTAAATAAAGATGCCTACAGCCAATAGCTGGGGAGAACAGACAGAGGTGGGATTTTGGGATTCCTGGGCTTGGGACCCCATAGGAGGGAGAAGGAGGAGATCTGCCATGTGGGGAGAGTATCAAGGAGAGGAGAGATGCCATGTCTGAGAAGAATGGAGGACAGAGAGGCATAGCCACCCTGTGAAGGAACCAGGATAGCATGGCCTAGAGGGCTGCCCACCTAGGTCTGGGGCATAGAGCATAGAATTAGTAAGTGATAAATCAGTATTAACCTCAAGGGTTTGGCAGTGGCCCAGTTATTGGGCTGTTTAAGGCACAATATAAATATAAAGGCTGTGTGTGTGTCTTCTGTTCGTGAACATAAACCATTGAGGTGGGAAGTAACCCATGCCACTATTAATTTCTTACTTAAATAATTATTTCAACAACCTATTATACATTTGTTTCAAAGCCCCCATGACAGTCTCCAGGCCATTCCCTCTCTCCGGGTACTCAACCTCTTTATAACCCACTATTCTCTGCTATTCCTGCTCTTTCTATTCACTTACCCTCTCTTACTGTGCTCTATTGTCTCTCTCTTGGTCTCTCCTGATCACTGTATTCTCTCCTGCTTCCCTTGGCCTGACCATGTTCAGTGCTTCTTTCCCTATCTTCTTTCTCTCATCTCTACAGTAAAAACCTTAACCACACCATGGGAGGAACCACTTTAGCAGTTTCTTCACTGCACTCCCTTGCATATAGTAGGTTAGCGCGATGGTCCTCATTAGTTGTCACACAGGAGTCACACCAGTGAGAAATTGTCTGGATATTAAGGGTAGCTGTGTGTACTGGCTGGTGTGTGTGTGTGTGTGTGTGTGTGTGTGTGTGTGTGTGTTGAGAAATGGTCCCTCTATGTAGCCCTGACTGTCCTAGAACTCTCTGTGTCGACCAGGCTGGCCTCAAACTCAAAGTTTCACTTGCCTCTGCCTTCTATGTACTGGGATTAAAGGCGTGTACCACTTTGCCTGGCCATGTGTTCTTTTTATTATTGATACACTTGTTTTTTTATATATATATTTATTTATGGTATGTATATATATACACAAATGCTCATATGCCATGATCTGGGGGAGGGGGGTCAGAGAAAAATGTGCAGGCATCAGTTCTCTTTTTATCCTATGTGGGCCCCAGGATTGAACTCAGGTCACCATGCTTAGTGCTAAATAATCTTCCCTCTTGATTGATCCAGTGGTCACACCAAGATTCAGTGTAGACCTAGGCAACAGCAATGTAGACTATGCTTTCTACTATACAGACTCTCATCTGTAAAGTGTATCCATGTCATAGTCAAAGGGAAGTTGAAGGTACTTCATTAATAAGCAGGGGAGGGGCAGCTGTAGGGGATTTGGAGGAGGCAGTGAGTCAGTCAGTGCTGATGCCTTACTTGCACCTCGGCACTAGGTGCTTGGCTTGGTCATGGTGTCCTGCTCGGATGTTCTGAGACACTTAGAGGATAGCCAACGAATTGGGCATTTTCCACTTCTGCAGGCACAGGGACAAGACTGGCCAGTAAGAGTTATTAGCCTTTTCTCTAGGCTCTACCCAACAGTTACCTAGCAACAGCCAGGTACTAGACTGGCTTGCTATAAAAGGAATTGTTTGGCCTCTCTCTCCCTCCCGCTCCTCCTCTCTGTCCTGCTCCTCCTTTCCCCCCTCTTCTTCCTCCTTCCCCCTCTCCCTCCCTTTCTTGTCCCCTCTCCTTCCTCTCCTTGTTCTCTCTCTCTCTCTCTCTCTCTCTCTCTCTCTCTCTCTCTCTCTCCCTCCCTCCCTCCTTCCCTCCCTCAACGTGTTCCTGGCAGGCCTCTTTTCTTCTTTCCTTTCTCTCCCCTCTTCTCCTCTCTCTCTGTCCTTCTCTGCCCCCTTCCCTCCTCTGCCTCTACTTCCTTCCTCAGACTCCCTTCCTGTGTCACAAATAAACTCCATTTTATACTAGACCTGTTGTATACTTGGGGGTGGGAGGCAGTTGGCAGATGCCTCAGCATGGGCCGACCAAAACACCCCCTCCCACTGCATTACAAAACATACCAAGAATAGCATCCCTGTGGCTCATATCCTCACAGAGTCCTGAGGATTGCTAGGGTTTCTCAGGGGTGTGAATATAGCCTTGCAGTGTCTTTGTCAAGGCAGCTGGAACTCAGTCTCTGTGCTGTCCTGTCTGGTTTGACCTGTTTGTTTGACTAGAAGACAAGGTCTACCCCAACATGCACGCACACACACACCACAGGCACCACACATACCACATACATACCACACACGCACACACCACATGCACACACACTGCACATACCACAGGCACATACTATACACATACACATACACAGTGAACTCTGAAACTAGAAACTGGGAAAAGAAGCATCTCCATCACCTAGGCAAAAAGGAAGCTTCAACTTGCTTAATTTGCTTATTAAATTTGCCTTTTCCCCCTCACCATTCTTTTCTCCTTTATCTAGTTGTATTAATTAATTAATTAATTAATTATTAATTATCTCACACGAATCTTTTCCATCTATTTCTCACCTTTATTATATATTCCTTACTCTATATATTCTTATATTAATTCTACTTTCATTATTGTATATCTCTTCTGTGTGTTTGATATGAGCTCTTCACTTTCTTATGGTCATTGGTGATGTAGACATTATTTCAATAGAGCTTTATTGTATAAACACATCTAAGCATTGTAGAATGCATTTGCTTCTGAACCATTGTTGTTGGTGGTGCTGGAGATCAAGCCCGGCATTGTGAACACACAAGGTAGGAGGTGAGATATTCTTCTATCCCAGATGAGAGAACTTACGCCATATTTCATTCATACTTAGACCTCCTCAAACTCAACAGGAATAATGAAGGAGACCAAAGACCCAAGATGCAAAGGAGTAGGGTTAGGATCAGGGCTAAAGGCTCAACACTGGATGTAACAGTAGAGAAGTAACACATTGCTGGGCAGTGGTGGCACACGCCTTTAATCCCAGCACTCGGGAGGCAGAGGCAGGAGGATTTCTGAGTTCGAGGCCAGCCTGGTCTGCAGAGTGAGTTCCAGTACATCCAGGGCTACACAGAGAAACCCTGTCTCGAAAAAAGCAAAAACAAACAGAGAGAGAGAGAGAGAGAGAGAGAGAGAGAGAGAGAGAGAGAGGGAGAGAGAGAGATAACACATTGTGCTCTCTCCACACAAGAGAAGCTCTGCTGTAAGTCACCTCTACACTCTTCCAGACTCTACATAACACTGAGTCTACAGCAATAACCAGAGCTAATGCATCTCACATACTGCAATGTCTATAACACAACTTCTGAACTATCAAAAGACCACACTCAAGAGAATCCTATAGTAAAAGCATGTCAACCAATCAGATGCGACCAAATACAACCCAGGAAGCCAAGGGAAACCACAAGAAGTAACTAGAACTAAGCCCAACACTCACTACAAAACAAACTGATATTCCAAGTACCACTAATAAGAAAAGGTTATTCTATAAGAAGATCTGTTAATTGTCAGTAAGCTTGATTTGTGCATATTTATGTAGCTGTGTGCCCAATACATAGGAAATATACATTCTCTTTACCATGTGTGAAACTGTCACAAAAACTGAACTGCTACTAAGTATCAGAGGTGGTTTCTACAAGTGTCAAAGAGTAAACATCACACAGATTCATTTTCTAACCATGGTGTAATGAAATTAGAAGTTAAGAACGGAAAGCAAAACCACAAACAAAATAAAACTTCACACATTTTAAAAAAGAAAGCTTAAACTTCCAAATAAATTCGTGGATCAAAGGGGATCTTAGAACTCATTCTGTAAAATACTCTGCACTGAATGGCAATGAAAACGATAACCGCAAACCCCTGCAGTACTCAGCCAGCACAGAATCTCCAGAGGGGTTTACAACCCCAAAGGAAAATACGTGTTTAAAGAATAGGCATTGTCCAGTTTAATATTTACTGAAGGAAGTTAAAAATAGGGGGAACATGTTAAAGAAGATCAAAACTGTAAGGGGAGAATTGCTCAAGGAGAAAGAAAAAAAACAACCAGCAGGGAATGTCAGCCAAATTGAAAGCTATTCTGAAAATAACCAGGATTAGATGGAGCAAGAACAGCAGAGCAACAGTATGAAGAAAAGGGAGGTGTAACTACTGATCCACCAAAAACTCAAAAATGAGCAGGATTGCGGAATTCAAGTCCAGCCTGAGGTACATGGCAACACCTTGTCTTAGAAAGAGAGAAAGAAGTTGAAGAAAGAGGAGAACTATATCTAATAAACCAATCATTTGAAAAAGTCAACTCATGAACAAATATATGAAATACAAACTATTGTCTTAGTTACTTTTCTATTGCTGTGTTAGGGCACCATGACTTACGAAGAAAACATTGAATTTGGCTTAGGGTTTCAGAGAGTTTGGATCCATGATGGCAGAGTAAAGGAACAGCTGACAGCTCAGATCTTTGTCCACAGCCATGAGATAGAGAGAGAACCCTGGAGTATCATATGAGTCTTTTAAAACCTCAAAGGTCACCCCTCCTAATTCTTCCCAAACTGGAAATTCCATCCACTGGGGACTAAGTATTCAAATGTATGAGCCTATGGGAGACATTCTCATTCAAACCGCCACAGATGCTTAAATGATTCTTTCTCATTCCTTTTACAAAGTTATTTTAGTCTTCCTATTAAACTTGGAATGGACTGTAGAGAAAATGGCCATAGGACCAGCTCACTTATAAAAACAAATGTCAGAATATTGATTACAATATTTGTACTCGGTTTTAGCCAGGTCTGACAAAAACTAATATTCTGATCAATTAGAATTTATCTCAGCAGTGATGAGTGGTACACTAGTGGAAAATCTTTTGATATGACTCTGTTTAAAGGTGGAAAATTATGTGGTCATGCCAATAGCAAGAAACAAATCTGAAGATGATTAAAAGAATATTCATTAAAGCCAGACACGGTGGCACACTCCTTAATCCCAGCACTCGGGAGGCAGAGGTAGGTGGATCTCTGAGTTCTAGACCAGTCTGAGTTCCCGGACTGCCAGGGGTACACAGTGAGACCCTGTCAAAAATACATGTGTGTGTGTGTGTGTGTTAAAACATCTTTCAAGGTAGTCATTATTAAAGAAAAGTTTCTTAAAAGTAAAGAGAAAATACTGAAGTAACAGTATTTGCAGAATGGTGATTAGCCTTTTGTCTGTGAGTCCTGGTGTTATTTGACTTACCGTTTCTGAGGCCCAGCTCTCTCAGGCTGCATCAAGCAGCAGTTTCCATAGGCAGGAATGTGTGACTCACCAGTAAGACCATATAGGAGAAAACCCTGTGCCTTCATGGTGGTAATTAAACAAACAACAAACAATAGGTCTAGAGGAACTAGGAATTTGCTCTTAGAAAGAAAAGCATAGGCAAGGAGCTGAGAACCGCCCTCTGTCTCACAGAGCTGCCTCTACATTGTCACGTCTGGGAGTCTGTAACGCTTCAGTGGTACAGTGGTTGGGCCTGTCTTTTTCTAGTTCTCCAGTCACCTCACTGAAAACAAGCTTCAGCACTTGAAAGAGTTAACCACAAACTTACCACAGAATGTCAACTTGATTTAAATTAAAGTGTTATCAGATTGAGAGAGAGAGAGAGAGAGAGAGAGAGAGAGAGAGAGAGAGAGAGAGAGAGAACAGCAGCAGGAAGGGAAGAAATATTCCTGTTATTTCTCTGAAAACTAAATACAGTTTTCCCCTCAAATCTTAGAAACAGATTTCTTGGGAAGGAGTCATATTTTTAGCAGAGCTCTGCTAAATTGGTAAAGCCCACCCACAGTCTTCTGAAAAAAGACAGAGCCTTCTGAGAAGTAAGCTGTAATCGTGGGGGCTCGTTTCAAGTGGATATCTGTGGGATTTCCCCTGTAGTCCCAATACTCAGGAGGTCGAGGGATATGATTACCGTGAGATTGACGCCAGCCTATCTATATAGTGAATCAGTTCAGGATACTGGACCCTGTCTATAAATAAATAAATACATACATACATAAGTAAACAAACAATATGGGCTGGAGAGAAGGTCCAACTGGTTTTTTTGTTTGTTTGGTTGGGGTTTTTTTGTTTTGTTTTGTTTTTTCCTTTTGGTTTTTCAAGACAGGGTTTCTCTGTGTAGCCCTGGCTGTCCTGGAACTCACTCTGTAGACCAGGCTGGCCTCAAACTCAGAAATCTGCCTGCCTCTGCCTCTGCCTCCCAAGTGCTGGGATTAAAGGCCTCTACCACCAATGCCGGGCAAGGTCCAACTGTTAAGAGCACTGGTTGCTCTTCCAGAGAGCCCTGAAGTCAGTTCCCAGCGACCACATGGTGGCTCACAACCATCTGTAATGGGATCAGATGCCCTCTGTTGTCTGATGTTCTCTTCTCTCATACATGCATACCTGCACATAGAGCACGCATATACATAAAATTCATAAATAAATAAATCATTAAAATAAAAACAGATAAAACACAATTAGAGAAGTAACCATGGTGTGGGACAGCTATTCAAGTCACAGCCAACCGTCAGACTGAGCACGGGGTCCCCAATGAAGAAGTTAGGGCAAGGACTGAAGGAGCTGAAGGGGTTTGCAACCTCATAGGAAGAAAAATAATATCAACCAATCAGACGAACCCTCCCCCCCAACCCTTAGCTCCCAGGGACTAAACCACCAACCAAAGAGTACACATGGATGGCCCCATGGCTCCAGCTACATATGCAGCAGAGGATGGCCTTATCTAGCATCAATGGGAGGGGAGGCCCTTGGTCTTGTAAAGGCTTGATGCCCCAGTGTAGGGGAATGCTAGGGCGGTGAGGTGGGATTGGGTGGGTGGGTGGGTGGGGGAGCACCCTTCTAGAAGCAGGGGGGAGGGTGATGGGTTAGGGGAGTTGCAGAGGGGAAACGGGAATAACATTTGAAATGTAAATAAATAAAATAACCAAAAAAAAAAAAATTAGAAGAGAAACAGAAAACACAGAAAAAGTCACAAAAATCTGAGGAACCCAGGAGCAACTATGCTGAGGACTGCCAATACCCTAGAATAAGCCCTTATACTGTATATTATAATATGAATGTGTATTGGAATATGTGAAACCAAGGTTGGGAGATGGTTTCGTGGGTTTGCCACGCAAGCTTGGGAACCTGAGTTCATTTCCCCGGGACTCTCTAAACTCTGTAGGGCCATGCGCACTCAAAAACCGACACAGGAGGATACGGGAGGTGGAGACAGGCGGATCCCCTGAGCTCATTGGCTAGACAGCTTACGTTATCAATGGCGGCGATTGTATTCTCTAAAGAATAGGATATCATGCTCTGGTCAACAGTTCCTCAGCATCAGCAGCTAAAAATTACCTCTGAGAAGCAGCCTTTGAGCAGACAGTGGAAAAGGGAAAGTGATGCCTGGGACCAGAGAGAGAAACCTAGAAGTGAGCCCTCAAGGCGTACCTCCCCTCAGGGTTACCAGCCAGACGCCTGAGGACTCGGCTTTTTTATTCTAAAAAGACCCTTTAAAAGTTCCGTTTACTTTCCTTTAAATAAGGAGTTTTCTCTTTACAAAGGTTCTTTTTCAAAGGTTTGTTCTAAATCAAGCTCTGAACAGAAGAGTCACTACCACAAGGACAGGAAGCACATACCACGCTGATACTCAGCTGAGTGACAGACTTGGCAGGGAAAGCCACCACAACCTGCCCACAGTCAGCAAGTGTCAAATATACAACCCGGTGTCAAGTCACTGGCCCCAAAACTCCCTGGAAACTCTCAGGGTGCTGGGCAGGAAGAGGTTGACGTCAGTGTAGATGTTGGGGACTTCAAAAGACACTTTTAGAAGCATTTCTTTTGTTATTACCCGCAACATGATAAACTGACCTTTTTCCTGGGGACATTGTGGGCCTGTTTGATTTTAGGGCTATTTTCATTTACATATATACATCGTGGTTTTTTATATATCATTTTATTTCGTATTATTCTTATAATTTATTAATGCATCTTTAAAGCCCATCCCCCTTTTTGCTTTATACAGTATAGTAAGAACTGGGGACCCAGCTCAGAGGTAAAGTGTTTGTCTACTGTGAATTGAACCCTGGGCTCAGTCCTCAGCATCACAGAAAACAAAAACCAAAGTCTAGTGTGGTAGTGCACACTGTAATCCCAGCACTTGGAGGGTGCTGAAGAAAGAAGAGCATAAGTTTAAGGCCATCCTGGACTGTGTGGGAAGTTCAAGGTTAGCCTGAGTTACAGTCCTTGTCTCAAAAAACAAGAGCTCAGAGGAAGACTGCTTACCCAGCTTAGCATGGCAAGATCCTGGGTTAGATCCTTAGAACCACAGGAGATGAAAAAGAAGGTGACATGAGGGGAGGGGAAGGGAGGGGCGGGGAGGGGAGGGGAAGGGCGGGGAAGGGAGGGAAGAGAAGGAAACTCACTAAGGCTGTGAATTGGATTAATGAGGTTCCTTCCCTCCTGCCCTCCCTTCCTCCTTTTTCCTTTTTTTCCTTGAAGAGGTCATAGATGTTGAGGACCAGAGAAAACTTCAGATGTACTCACATGTACTCAGACATGTGGTAGTTGGCCTAGAGATAGTGCCACTAGGATTCCTGAGCCTGTGGAAACAGTCTGTTACTGTAGGACCCCAAATAGATCCTACCTGAAATGTCCCTGCAAGGTATTGCTTGAGCCAAACAAAGCACATAACCTCTGTGCGAATTGTTCTACATTCAAACTGGAATGTATTGGATGCAAATAATTCTAGCCATTCACGCTGACAAAACAATACTCTGAGCCCTTCTTTCTCTTCTACATGTCCGTGTAATGGGAGGCGGTTCCTAGCTTGCAGGAGTAGTGGACAGTTGCCTGTGCCCACCAGCTCTGTAGTCTTACTTGAATCTCAGCCCTTAGCTTGGGTGGCAGGGGTCCAGGCAGTATTTCTCTCCTCATAAACAATAAGCTCCTGGAGGCCAAGAGTTGGGTCTTATTCCTCTCTGCCTTTCTTACCTTGTGAGAAGTTGCTCAATTGATCATGAATGAATTAATGAGAAGACGAGTCAACAAAGCAACAGACATAGAAATAACAAGAAGTCCTGCCACAAGGGTAAGCTGTTCCTTGCCACCGTTCCTCTCACCTGTCACGTTTACTTGTAAATGGCTTCTTAGTCTTTCCTTGGAACCACATACCCATCTTTGTCTTTTGTTTTTTATTACTGAGATTGTGTGTGTGTGCGCGCGCGCACACACACACACACACAAGTTTCTGAAGGAGGTATCTATTTTGGTCCCACACAGAAAATAGTGGGTGATTCTGTGGGCAGAGATGGCAATTCCTGAACAAGGAGGTATGGTGACTCATGGCCTAAGGTGCTCAGAATTTCCTCTGCTTTGTCGGCTACCAGCACAGACTAGGCAGCAGTGCCTTCTTTGAAACGCTATCAGATGCAAGGAAAACACCCCAGGCTGCTCTTTGAAGGTCAACAGAAGGATTCAGAGAATACAGGATCTAAGACTAGAAGGGTCCTGAGGAGCTCCTATCAGACTGAGAGAGAGGCACACACTTGAACTCCAGGTACAAGCAAGTGAGGCTGAAGGCATCAGGACTTTGAGGCTGGCCTTAATCACATTATGAATTTCTAAGCCATCCTGGGTACATACATGAAGAAGAAGAAGAAGGGGGGGGGGAGGAGGAGGAGGAGGAAGAGGAGGAGGAGGAAGAAGGCTGAGGCTATGCTGGGGTATAACGTGCTGGGAGAACAGGAGGACTCAGGCTTGGATCCCTACCATCCAGGTAAAACTCAGAGCACGATGATGTATCCCTGTAGCCCCAGCAGAGGAGCTGGGGAAGACAGGACCACTGCAGCTTTCTGAGCAGGGGTCTAACTGAATCGGTAAGCTCCAGGTTCAGTGAGAGACTCAGTCTCAAAAAAAAAAAATAAGGTGAGGAGATAAAAGAAGATGGAATGTGAATCTCTGACCTCCACACACATGTGTATATGCACACACACACACACACACACACACACACACACACACACATTAAAGACAAGAGATTCAACAGGTGGGCTATTCGGGTAGACTGTGGAGCTGTTGCTGTCTGTGTAAGGTGACCATGGTTCAGGATGGTGGGTAGAGATACTGTAAGCTCAGATTCTAGAGCCTTCCTTAGTCGTGTTATACCAGATACTGATTTAACTGACCAAAGACTCAATTGGTCAACTATAAAGTGAAGATAAGAACTGCTTTTTATTTTATTTCCAGGGCTCGTTATGTGGCCCTAACTGACTTGGAATTCTCTATGTCAGTGGTTCTCAACCTGTGGGTTGCCTAAGACAATCAGGAAACATGGATATTTACATTACAATTCATAAAAGTAACAAAATTACAGATATGGGGTAGCAACAAAAATAATTTTACAGTTGGGGTCGTCAGAGGGTGAGGAACTGTATTAGAGAGCCACAGCGTTAGGAGGGTTGAGAACATTGCTCTATGTAGAGGAGGCTGGCACAAAACTTAGAGAGCTGCCGCCTTGGTTTCCCAAGTGTTGAGCATAAAGACATAGACCACAGTGCCTAACACAATTACCTCATTTTGAAAACTGAACCAAGAGATACTGATTTAACACAATCCTAAGAGACTGCACATAGATGGTGAGCATAAGCTCTTGTTATTATCATCACTGTTTAAAATGCTTCTTCTGGAACTGGAAGGAGAACTCAGCAGTTAAGAGCACTTGTTGCTCTTGCAGAGGACCTGAGTTTGAGTCCTAGTACCCACACAGTGGCTCACAACCTTCCATAATTCCAGTTTCAGGGGATCCAATGTCTTATTCTGGCCTCCTTGGGCACCAAGCATACCCAGAGTACACATACACACATGCAAGCCAAATATCCATACACCCACACATACAAGAAAAAAATTAAAACCTTTAAATAAATAAATAAATAAAAAAAACAGTGCTTCTTTTGGGTGAAATTATTTATTGTTGGTAGTCCAGTCATGTGAACCTAAGCTTCTGCATATGGGATGCCTGGTGCTACCTTGAGAGTTGCTGGTTGAAGCCTAGTGAACTGGCAGGGTAAAAATAGGCTGTCCTGTCAGAAACCCTGGGATTCTGGCCTTGTGGTATGAGGTTGACAGGGCTACGTCAGAGTTAAAAACACAGCTCTAGGGATAGAAAAAACCTCAAAAATTCTTTGTCTATATCCAGGGTGTCATGTGGTACTGGCAAGGGTCCTCAGTAATCCATCATGTCAAAGAAATCTACTGGAGACAACTAATGCCTGTGGGCACTGGAGGATTTAAGTAGGATGAGGAACATGCACAGTCTTATGTCTGAGCAAAATTATTAATTACTACTACTACTACTACTACTACTACTACTATTATTATTATTATTATTATTATTATTATTGCAAATGTCCATGTGGGTACATCTATGCGTGTGTGTCTGTGTGTGCATCATCAATCTATCCTCTTGAGATAGGGTTTCCCATCAGCCTAGAGCTCGCTGATTTGGTTGGTAGACCAGTAAGCCCCAGAGATCTGCCCATCTCTGCTTTCCCAGCAATGAGATTACAAACATGTGCCACCATGTTCAGCTTTTTTTAATGTGGGGAAAGTATTAATTTTTATCAGAGAAACACTATGCCCTTGAAACTCATTTTGTTCAGACACACATCTCTATGCATGTATATATACACACACTACATACACACACACACACACACACACACACAAACACACACACGTATATGACAGATATAGTTCATTGGCTTAGTTGTTCTCTTCAGCTCCTCAGTCTTCAGTTGGCCGCGAATGGACAATGGTCCATGTGTACAGTTTCAGCAGAATCATCACATAATACTGTCCTCTAAGATTCCCTGTAATTCTTAAGCACCCTTCAGAGCTAGGTTCTCCAATAGCCCTTCTCAGAGCATCTTTAATTACCCAGGCAGTAGGCTGCTCTCTGTACTCTGACCACTTATAGTATTCATAGGCTGTGCAACTTTTGATCAATATTTAATCTTCTCTGGAGTTGTTTCCCATCTTAGCTGCAAGCTCTATGTGGATAGTTAGTGTGCATTTTTATTTGTTTATTTATTTGTTTTTTGGTTACATGATAGCCTTCTGCTCAGAACTGGGCCCATGCACTGACAATGCACATCTCATATTGATTGGAGCCTGTTTGAACTAGAATTTCAAGCTACCAAATCCCTTGCCAAACAGAACACTTTATAACAAAATCCCCAAGGGTCTCATAAAGTTTGAGAAGTGCTCCTCTATTCTCAAAGAATAAAAATGAAGCAATGGAATTAGACCAACATGGGAACCGTTTGTGTTTCTCTTCCTCCCCCTCTGCCCTCCCCTTCCCCCTTCCCTTCCTCCTCTTCTTCTTTGTTCTTTTTAAAATAGTCTCACTATGGAGCTCTGTGCTGGCTTCAAACTCAAAATTGTCCTGCACCAGTCTCCCAAATGCAAGGGCCACAGCTATGCACATCATGCCTGGCTGCAGGATTATTCCATTATTTTACTTCTCTACTATGTTAGATGAATTTCACTCCTCACTGCATCTTCATTGTTTGGAGGGACATAAAAATGGCATTATTTAATGCCATTGATAAGTCTGGTTCTTCTCCCTTGAGAGTGACTTCACTAGTCTGAAGAAGTCCCAGTCCAGATGCACATCGTAATTGCAGCTGGTGTTGGGAACATGGTTCCACAGACAGCCCCCAGTGAGACCTGTGGGGTTTTTTTGTTGTTGTTGTTGTTGATAAAGGCAAAGCCCAGGATGACCATAAAATCAAGTAGCCAAAACTGATGTGAGCAACATTAGAGTAGAAAACATCCAGCATTTTCAGAGATCACTTGATGGCTGTTTTCCCTGCAAATGGGTGATTTCCATGAAAATGTGGCTGAGATTTGGGGAAGGAACGGAATGTTGACTCATTGGCAGATGTCTGCTTTCCCTTGGCAGTCTTCCTGATCAGAATCACTCAGCAGATGTTTAATCTCATGTTGGAGAACAAGGGCTGTACCTTTTCCCATCCCTATAATTCTACGGATGAATGAATGGCTGCTTGGACAAAAAATATCACTTCTGAGAATCAGGATAAAGGCTTACAAGAGATGTTGTAATCAAGTCATCAAGAGGCCTGGGTTTACTGGACACTAGTGGTGCATGACTTTCATCTCAGCACTCAGGAGACAGAGACAGGTGGATCTCTGAGGTGGTGGTGACCAGCCTAGTCTACAGGGTGAGTTCCAGGACAGCAAGGAAAAACAGCAGCAGCAGCAGCCGCAGCAACAACAACAACAACAACAACAACAACAACAACAACAAAGGAGAGGCCTGAGTTCAAGTCCAGAATTTATTTGAAACCCATTTAGAGATAAAGGACTTATAACACTTTTAAAAAGAATTATTCTTACGTATGTGTGTGTTTATATGTACATGCAGGCCAGAAGAGGTCACTCGATCCAAACAGGCAGGTGTAAGACTCCCAGCATGGGTACTACCAACCAAACTCCACAAAAGTAGCATGCACTCTTAATCACAGAGGCATGTCAGGTCTGGGATTTATAACTTTTTGAAGTAATACATTGAATAAAGGCTCTCTTTTTTTCCTCAGAGGGAATGGCTCAAGATAAAGAGAAGAAAGAGATAGGTTCCCACTCCTTTTGAGAAACATGGATGTAGTGTGAAGGAAGAAATCCCCACAGCAAGCAAGCAAACAGGAGAAGACTTCACCAAAACACAGTGGTGTTTTTACCCCACACCCACAACTCAAGCAGTAATCATGCTGCAGTGCAGAGAATTGCACTCTTGAGAGTGGGAAATAACCTAGAACCCAGCTATGAGGTTTGGTCTACTGATATCGGGTGACCTTTCAATCCATATGGTATCGGGCATCATGTCTCTGGTTGGGAACTTTTCTTGTCTCCAAAAGTACCATAGCATAAAAAGGATTTGTGCGTGTGCGTGTGTGTGTGTGTAGGTCTTTTTTTTTTTTATTATTTCCAGAATTCTTGACATATAATCATTGACTTGGAAGGGGATTTTAAGATCTCTGCAACAACCTTCTGTTGCAGAGAGAAAATTACTGAAAGCTGTGACTTGCTAGGTCTTGCTTAATAGTGTTAGTTTTCTAAAGGAGTGTTTCATATTACACTCCTTTAAAAGTTCATTTGCTTCTTAACTCTATTCCTCACTGACCATTGGTGGCATGTTCTATTTCTTAAGGGAATTCAATCTTTATCTGTAAAATGTATGGCCATCACTGGACAATAAGGAATACAGAGTTAATATGAACAGTCACTGTGTTGGTGTGCAGCCTATCCTCATGGTGCTCATTGCTACCACAGGAATGGTTTCCACAAGAAATTACACAAAAGTATCTAGAATTCTCAACGTTTTTGACTGTGTGTGTGTGCATGTGTGCGTGTGTGTTGTGTTCAGGACTGGAGAGAAAGCTTGGTAGCTAAAGTGTTAGCTGTGTAAGTAGAAGGACCTCAGTTCTGATCCTAGTACCCACATAAATCAGTATGCAGCTGGAAAGGTAGCTCAAAGGTTAAACGCACTTGTTGCTTTGGCAGAGGACCCAGGTTCATTTCCCAGCACCCACATGGGAGTTCAAAATTATCTGTAGTTCCAGTCTGAGGTGATCCAATGCCCTCTTTTGACCTTTGAGGGCACCAGGCACACATGTGGTGCACGTATATACATGCAGGCAAAACACTGATACATCTAAAATAATATATATTTTTAAAAAGCAGTGCATACCTTTAGTATCAGCCATAGGAAAGCAGAAACAGGCAGATTCTTGCAACTCTCTGACCAACCAGGTTAGCCTAACTATGTAGTCCCAGACCAGCAAGAAACTCCATCCCTAGACAACAACAATAAAAACCCCAAACAATAAGAAAACAAACTTACGTGAATGGCACTTAAGGATTATTACCTAAGTTGACTTTTGGTCTCCACACACATTCATCTGCACAGGTACCCACATGAACACACATGTGCATACGTGAACATAAAAATCCTTGCCCTAGGGAAGGACCGAGTGATGGAGGTGTTGAGCACAAGAAGCTGATCTTTCAGAACATGGACAGCTGACACATAAGTGGATGAGATAGATTATTGTGGTTTTTAAATGTTCAAAGCTAAATGGAGCACAGACATGGATTACCTATCAGGCTGTCTATTTAAGACCCTTAGAAACAGATGTCATGACTGCTTTATTAAGTATTCCCAGTGCTTACCAAAGCCCCATGTCTCCAAGGTCTATTTTGGATGATGAGCAAAGCCACAGTAGCTCTAATACTGTGAAGAAACAGAAGGAGCACTGTGAAACGTGCATTTTAATAACAGAGCTAAGATGGAAATTCTAGTGTGGGCAGTAGCCTTTACCAGAAGGGATAATTAGACAAGCGTATCACCTTAATGTGTTTCCACACCTTTTTGTCTTTTGACTCTAGAGGGATAAGGGTTTGATTACAGAATTCCTAGAATGATAGATGATCAAGAGACAGCTCAGAATTTCCACCGTTCTAAGAAAGGTGGCTTCAGTTAGCTGCTGCTGTGTTTGCAACATCAGGGAGAATTCTCTTTTAACCACATCCCAAGGCCCAGTGATATAGAGACTAAAAACACCCAGGTTGACTAATACATCCCTTGTACCACATCACAATTTTAAATGGTGGTTTTGGAAATTTTCAGAATGAAAATCTGCCTTATGAATCAGCTAGAAATCGCATCTGTTGACAGTCTGTCTTACTTCATTAAAGACTTCTTGCCCCCCGAGGAATAGAAAGACTTATTTTTTTAGACTTTCTTAAAATTTAATATTTATTTATTTTTATATGTATTGGTGTACGTCTATTTGCCATGTATGTGGTGCCTGTGGAGGCCAGAAGTTGTCAGATTCCCCTGGAGTTACAGACAGCTGAGCCACCATGTTGGGTCTTGGGGTCCTTTGCAAGAGTAATGAGTGCTCTAAACCAATAATGAGCCATCTCTCCAGCCTCACTAATTGCTTAGGCTGGATTCTTCCTGGAGGATAAAGAAAGCTGAAATGAGATTATCTCTTGCCCTGGGGTAGTTCTGAGTTACTTGCTGACCTCAATAAGCCAAGCCATTTCTTTCTCTTTCCCACTGGGAACCAAGTTGCCTCTTGACAAATCTCCTTACACCTGATCTCTTTCTAGTATCATCCAGAGTCTTGTTTCCGATAGAAAAGGCAAAAGAGATGTGAGTCTTGCAACACTGATATTCTGATTTGGGGGTCACTTCTACTGATTCATGACATGCACACTGTGACGTGGTTAGAAGTTGCAATAAAATGTTTACCGAGTGGACTCTGTAAATGGCATTCCCTGAGATTTTCAAGGAGTTTTCTGTTGCCTACCAAATGAAACTAAAGCATTTTAAGTTATGGGCTAGGAATGAAGCTCGGGGTAGGAGTGCTGGCTTACTGTGCCTAAGGCCTTGGAGTTCTATTCCCAACAACACAGGAAACGAGAAAGACTGAGTTTCCTGTCCAGAGCTTTAATTCCTTTGGCTCCATTCCCATCTTTCTGTTCTTTATCCTATAGCCCCATACTCAGAGAATACACTTATTGACTCCTCAGGCACTTCTATGTCTTGATCTATGTGCTTTCTCATTTAAAATCTTCCCTTATAGAAATTTACCTGTCTCCGGGGCTCCATAGACATGCTGTCTTCATGAAGCCTTTTCTGACAGCCCCACACCCCCATAGCTCCAGGAACATGCTAACCTGCATCGCTGCCATTTCTCCATATACATATGCGTAAGAAGTAGTGGACAAAACCAAGTAAAGGAGCCCTATAAAAGTCAACCACAGCTCATAACACATTTACTTGAAAGGCTTTCCTCAGAGAGAATATGTGTGACTGTAAAGACTTAGTTGCTCTGACTTGGACTGACCTGGCAAAGACACTGTTGAGGGAAAGATGCTGCTGAGGGAGAAATCACACTAACAGCCTCCTAAAATCATAAACATCTTAACGCCAAAGCTAAGATGCTCCTAAGTAGCCCAGCACAATGTGACCACCTGCCCCCACATCAGCAACCAAGTTTCGTGTGGGTCATAAGTTTACTCTTCTCAATACATTCTTTGCTGGAGTGGTTTAAGAAAAAAATTCTGAGAAATTAAGAACATGAAATTGTGGGCTTTCAAAAATATTCTTTCAGCCTAGTGTGGTGGTATGCACAGAAGCAGGTGGATCTTTATGAGTTGGAGGCCGAATTAGTTTACATGGTATATTCCAGGCAACCCCAGACTACATAGTGAGACACTCCAATCTCTCTCCCCCTCATATCATCTCTCTCTCGCCCTATCTCTCTATCTATCCATCCATCTATCTATAATCTAATAGACCTGAAATATATATATATGTACAAATAGATGATAAATATATATACACAAATAGAATATATATATATATATATCCACAAACCTTATTTCTCTTTCTGCATTAGCAAGAAAAAAAGTGGTATTAGGAAATTTACCCTCAATTAAGAAGAGTTGTTTGATGGCTGAGTTGGTGGTGGTTTTTATTTCTTAAAATAATACCTGACAAAATCCATGATGATGGGATTCACAATTCACATACATGTACACAATGTACATACACAGAAGCTACACCCAGAGGAGCAGAGGAAAGTCATGCTCTGAAAATTAGTATATTTATGTTTTCTGAAATTGCCAAAAAATGACTTTTACAGGAAACTTCCCAAGACAACAAAACCAAACCATCTCTGGGGGTGAAACTTAAAAAGGACTATGAATGAGAAATCCCTTCCTGCTATTTTAAGAAAGGTTGAAAGATTAGAGACCACTGAGGCACAAAAAGAGGTCCTGGTAGACCACAGCCAAACGGCAGAACCTATGTTTCAACTCCCTCTTCAGAGTTTTCCACCTCATTGCTCTCTCTGGTTGTGAGGCTGAGGAGATGTAGGCTTACCAAGATTCCATTAGTCTTCCCAAGATTCCCAGGGCAGCCCCTGGCCTCTTACCTGCCCAACAGCTGGGTACTATGGTAAATGAGAGAAACGCCAGCATCAGCAAGCGTGGCTCCATCTTCCTGGCACGTGGAATCAGGATGGAGGAGGGAACTGGATGAAATTCTCTGCGATATGTTGGGTCAGCCCCCTTTCCGCATCCTCCTGGGAGAATGCCAGAACAAGGGCTTGGTCCTCTCAGGCTGTCATCTTGGCTTGTATACAATGTCAATGACAGCCAGGAGTCGTTCTATTTAAGCATTAGGCTGATCTGCTCAGCAGGAAGTTGTGCCTACTCTGTTCTGTGATCTCATATAGGAAGTGTTTTTTGATGACAATATAGTTTGCGGTAATTTTTCAAATCAGTTTTTTTTTTCAAGTTCAATTACTGGGAGGTGTGGGCAGTGCTTGATGAGAAGGTTCGGGCTCCACTTATGAGTCCTTTCTTGCGCTTTGCCTGTAAAAGGAAAGGGGGATTCCCTGCCATGGCAGGAGGGGTGAGCAAGCACTTCTTGGCAGTGGTCTACTTAGGGTTTTGTAAACTGAGCCCTCTAGGGGGAGTCTCCCCCAGACTCAACAAAGACTGAGAAGTAAGGTCATGAAAGGGGGTAGAAGGGTAGCATTAGCCAGACAGGCATTTCATCTAAATTGGCCTGATCCTAGAGCCCTCTTAGAAGTGTAACTGAGTTCAAGGCTATGCTGAATGCTCAGAGGATGATGATAAGCGAACACCTCTGTATTGGTTCAGTCCACTGCAAGGTGGTTTTGAATAATTCTGATGCACGGCTCGTTGTTTCACGCGTGTGGAATCCACAAATGGAAAAGACGGACTGTTGCCCAGATGTGCTTGCAGTGGCAGTGGAAGATTTTGAGTATAACTTCTCCCAGGAGGCTTTTCAGAACCCTTTGTATTCTCTCATAGTGACACCAAGCTGTCCTGTCATCATCTATTGATATGGCTTTTTACCTCTAGCCTAATTGCTGATCATCTTGTTTTGCAAATAAGATCTGGTGAAATCTGGTAGTTTCCTCCCTTGAGGGAAAAATGCATGCCAGCATATGATCAGTAAATCTATACCACTTACAGGAGTGTCACAAACACTTTGAACTCTTAAGAGTCTGAGGATCTTAGGATAAAGGTACCCCAATGTGGGCTCTGGAGACAGGCTACATCCAATATATTTTTGAAATCAGCACTGACTTCATAACATATACAGATATTCACGATGCATTAAGACACATGAGCATGAATATATAACAAGCATACATTTCAAGCCATTTCAGACAAATGCTTGTGAGCACATGTCCAAATTTTGTTTCAAACCTGCTGGAAATAGGTATTTTCCATTAAGTCCGTTTTAAATATTTCTTCCCCAGCAAAGACTTTTAAGGAAGAAAAGGTAGTCTAGATGACCCCAATAGATTAATTTAAGAAACATTTGTCTAAGGGTCGCTAATGTTCCTTCAGGACAGGCAGTTGGTTGGTCAACTGTATGAAGCTGAGTCTCACATCAGGAAGTTGCTCAACTCTCTTATCAGAAATGTTTGGTACTTCTCAGAAGAAACTGCACGTCATATCAGGCATCAACTGTCCGACCCAGATCGCCTCCTCTTAGGTTAGAGGTGAGCCTCTGCTCTTTCTAATAGTAGAAGGTGGTAGTTGCCCAGTGATCATGATGAAGAAGAGCAGGAGACACTTAGCAAGGGGAATGTTATGGATGACTATGTCCCAGAAAGACATAAGTGCTGTCCTTGAAGGATGAATGCAGCCTTTCTAGATAGGTCCTGTAGGTACAAGCTATGCCCAGCAGCTAACCAGAAGTACAATTCAGTGAGAGGCTAAAAGAATGCTAGGGTAGAAATGTCAGTTGGATTGATGGTGAGGAGGGCTTAGAAGGAAAGAATCTGAGTCACAGGACTTGTCCAAACAGGGTGGAGCAACGTGCTGACTGGCTTTGTGTCAATCTGACACAAGCTGGAGTTATCTGAAGGGGGAGGGGAACCTCAATTGAGAAAATGCTTCCATAAGATCTGGCCGTAGGGTACTTTCTTAATTAGTGATTGATGGGGGAGAGCCTAGCCTATTATGAGTGTTGCCATCCTCGGGCTGGTGGTCCTGAGTGCTATATAAAAAAAAAGCAGACTGAGGTGGCCATAATGAGCAAGCCAGGAATCACTTTCTCAAAGGCCTCTGCATCAACTCCTGCCTCTAGGTTCCCGCCCTGCTTGAGTTCCTGCCATCATTGTGTTTGAAGATGAACTTTTACATGGAACTGTGAGTGAAATAAATCCTCTCCTCCCAAGTTGCTTTTGGTCATGGCGTTTCATCACAGCAATAGTAATCCTAAGATACCCAGGAATGCCAAAACTGGTATGATATTCTGGGAAGAGTAAAACTTCAAGAGAAATGAAGGCTGAGAGATGTTAAAACATTTCCCAAGGCACGAAATAATAAACAGCTGAATAAGTATATTATAAATGCAAATAACATAGAGGCTTGCTGGCAGAGTATTTGTACAGGAAAAAATGAATATGGGAGTAGAGAACTGAAGTTGTGGGCATTAGCAGAGGTCAAATCCGTTAGCTTAAGTTATCCACATGGTTGTTAAGTGAACAGTAGAGAGATAGATCAACCCACTCACAGGAAGGAGTTAATGGTCTCCGGTGTCAGCAGTCCTCTCCTCCTCACTCACTGTATGGGAAGGTCTTTGAAGAGGATCTTCTCTCAGTCTACACTGACATTTGATTCCTAGTCTCCCCATCCCCACCTCACTAACTTTTAACATAAGGGTTTTGTTGATTAGAATCAAGACTGGAGAGGAAACCAGACATGAACTGAGGGAGAAAGGTGAGGAGAGAAGTCAGATCTCCTTTCACTTCCTTTTCCTGGCCCTCCTGCTTTGTCAAGGTAACTTCAGAAACACCACCAGCCTGGAGATCATAGAGGAGCCCAGGAAAGGAAGATAAACAGAATGTGCATGAAGGATCTAAGGAAGCCCAAAGGCATGCCCGGGCTAAGGAAGCAAAGCTCAGAAGGTGGCAGGTTCTCCTGCTGGTGAAAATGCCTTTTATCCATTCTTTTCCATTGCAGATGGTTTCATTCTTCACACAAAATGTTACCAAGATGAACACTCTACTGGACACCTTTTTTCTTCACATTTGAAGCATTTTTAATATTGCAACTCATATTTTTCGAGTTAGGGTCTCTGTATGAAGCTTTGGTTTTCCCAGAACTTCTTATGTAGACCAGGCTGGCCTTGAACTCACAGAGATCTACTGCCTCTGCCTCCTGAGTGCTGGGACTAAAGGCATATGCTGCCATACCCAGATTACATTTCCATTAATTTTTTTTGTGGGTCAGTTTAAAATATTCATATAAACTGTTTTAACATAGGTATTTTGTAGAACTAGTCATCTTTGCTCTCTGTTTTTAAATCCTATTACTGTGGTTTTATTTTCTATTCTACAGGTTAACTTTCCTTTCATTTCCTCTGGTTCTGGAAGGCCCAATGTCCCATTTAAAAAAAAATAAAAAAACTACTGTAATGTTTTTTTTTTTTAACATTTTCAAAAGGTTGGGCTTTTTGTTGTTGTTTGATTTGTGGCTGGGGATGGAATCCAGAGCCTCACAAGTACCAGATACATGTTCCATCAATGTTGGGTACATGCTCCATCAGTGAGCCATACAACTCCAGATCCAAAACACTCTTTTTTTTTTTTTTTTTAAAAAAAAAGATGTTTGTACTCACCTATGGAGGTGCAATATTACATTTCAGGACATACATGCAGTGTGTCATGATGTAGTCTGGTGTTAGCATCTCCATCTCCTTGAATTTTTCATTCCTGTTTCTTGGGGACATTCAGCTCTTTCTCTCATAGGCTGATGTAGACTACAGCTGCCCTACCATGCCATGGAGCAGTAGAACTCCCTTCCCTCTAACTGTAGTTTGGTACCCATTATCTACTATTCAAAGGCATCTCCTGAGGGGCTGGAGGGATGGCTCAGGAGCTAAGAGTATTAGTGGCTCTTCTTGAGGACTTGCGTTTGGTTTCCAGTAATCATGGAGAAGCTTACAACCATAACTCTAGTTCAAGGGCATCTGACTGCCTCCTTTTATCACCAAGGATACTCCTCCTCCTCCTCCTCCTCACACACACACACACACACACACACACACACTACATTTATATACAAACACACAGCAAAATAAAGATAATTGGGCTGGAGAGATGGTTCAGTGGTTAAAACCACTGCCTGCTTTTTCAAAGGACCAAGGTTCAATCCCCAGCACTTACATGGCAGCTAACAAATATCTGTAATTTCAGTTCCAGGGGTTCTGAGACACTCACGCAGACATACATACAGGCAAAACACCAAGGATCATAAAATAAACGTAAGTAAGTAAAAATAGATAATTATCTTTTAAAACAGGTATCAGTTGGATTATTTTATCATTACTTTCAACTGTTAAGACATGGTTCAGGATGGGGCATAGTTCAGTAATAGCATAGTTGGTTAGCATGTATCAGGCTCTGATCCCCAGCATAACGTTGACTCTTTGTCTTGCTGACATGTTTAACCTGGTAGGCAAGGCTTCACCAAATAGAGATGCAAAGAGTGAGAAAATTTCTGCTATAGAAAAGATGCTGAAAGGCTGGGGAAGGCTCAATAGATAAAGCACTGGCCACAAAGGTGAGAAGACTAGACTGAAAACCTCCAAAACCCAAGGGAAAAGTTAAAATGCTTTTAACTTCAACATTCGGTGGATGGGAAAGGGATTCCCAGAACTGAATCGGGGAAACTCTGGGTTCAGCAAGAGACTGGCCTCAGAAAATGAAGTAGAAAGTGACCAAGGAAGACACCCGATGTTAAACATGCATGTGCACATGTGCACACACCAAGGAGTTCAGATACCACACACCTGCAGCCATTACACATGTGTGCACTCTACACACATACATATGCATAAAAAGGGAGGTAATAAAGGGAAAAGGAAGGGGAATGTGGTGGATGGAGCTGAGATGGGGTAGAGAGACTAGGGAAGTTTGGGGCCACAATCAAGAGGGTAAAAGAAATCCTAAAATAACCACAAAACTGAGTTGGTGGTGACACATGCCTTTAATCCCAGAGGGAGAGGCAGGTAGATCTCTGGGTTCTGAGTTCAAAGCTAGCCTGGTCTACAGAATGAGTTCCAGGTCAGCCAAGGCTACACAGAAAAACCCTGTCTCAACAAAATAATAAATAAATAAATAATCCTAAAAATCATTTGACAGTGATTGTTTATAGTTCCTTCTGTGGTAGTAACCCTTTTCGTCAACACTTCAAAGACTATCTTTTTAAATTAATTTTTTTCTTATACATTCTGGAGTTGAGTTGATATTGAGTGTGTGTTAGAATTCTGATCACAACTTTCTCTGTGCCAGGCTTAAGAGGGGTGTGTAGCTCAGAGTCTCACGATCTCTCTCTCTCTCTCTCTCTCTCTCTCTCTTCCTCCTCCTCCTCCTCCTCTTCCTCTCCTCTCCTCTCTCCTCCCTGTTATTCCTGTCTATTAATTGTCTATCCACATCTTGAGAAGAAGTCTACAGAAAAAAAGAACTGAAACTAGTGTCAAAGAGTTTCATTTCTGTCAAGCAGGCCATGAGCTTGTGTTGACTGAGTACCAGTGTTTGAACAAGCTGTTACACTGGGCTCTGGGGTGAAGGAGTTAAGGCCTCATCACTGCCTATAACCTACTCAAGGAGAAAAAGAAACCAGCCCTTGAAAAGGGAAGCAGTTGCCCACTGATCCTCCGCACTATCGGACTTGCCTGTCCTACCCGAGCGATACCACATGAAAGCTCCCTCACTCTGTCATTTCACTCCCCTCTCTGAAGAGCCATGTGCTCATTTGTGGTCTTACAATTGGAAGAGGAGAGAGGAGGGAAGGGGCATGGTGTGGAGGAGGAGCTAGGAAAAGTGGAGAGGAGTGGAGGGGAAGAAAACCAGAGAGGAGAGGGAAGAGGAACGGAAAGGAGGGAAGGGAGAGGAGAAAGGGAGGAGGAATAGAGAGGGTAGGTACAAAGAGAGGAGAAGAAAATGGAGGTGAGGAGGGGAAAGTCAAAATGGAGAGAGCTGAGGAGGATGGCTAGTAGCTCAAGGAACCCCAAATTTATATATCTATTGCATTTCTGGGTGAGTTGGAGGTGGTTTTCAGCCTATGGGTCACTGAGTCTGTATTGCTCGGACACAGGCTTGGATGTCTATTTAAGTGCCCACGATGTCACCTTTACACAGTTCACATGCTTTTCTAGAATTCAATTCCATAAAATACTAGTTAAGGATCTAGAAAGTGGGCCCTACACCAAAGTGTGTAAGCAAAAATGAATTGAAAAGGATTTCTACTCTCAAAGAGCTGGCAATCTCACGATAGAGATGGAGAGGCAGGGCCAGACAAGTCCCTATTAACTGTAACACATTCCAAATGGGTAAGTCCCAAAGGAGTCAACAAGAGAGAAAGGAGGCAAGCAAGTCTCAGTCTTTGTCAGGTGACCTCTAGAAAGACAGTGTCACTGTGGTTGATAACTTCCATCATCTGCAGATATATGGGAACACTTCAGATTCTGCCCTATTTGGCAGCAGACAAACAGGCATCTTTCTCTCAAATTGGCATTAAGAGAAGACAGCAGCTAATTCTGTGAAATCTACAGGTGCATCCTGTTATTGTGGCACAGGGCTGAATTTCTCAGCTTGTAATTTCCACTAGGTTTTACTAGACAGGGTCCTGTGGAAAACCAGAATCCCCTATGCACAAAGGAGCTGTCCTCTGTGCAAATTCTGAGCTCCAGAAGGGGCTATCTGACTGGTGGGTTACTCCCCTAATAAAGTACTGAGAGACCAATAGCTTGTCAAACTCTCAAACTCAGTCCCCATGCTGGAAACCAAACATCAACTTTGCTATCATTTGCAGCTTATGCTATCTAGTAGACAGATTCCTATAGTGTGTATGTATGTGTGTATGTGACTGTGTGTGTGCATGTGTGTATGTGACTGTGTATGTGCATATGTGCATGTGTGTGTGCATGTGTGTATGTGTGTATGCATGTATGTTTATGTGTGTGTATGTATGTGTGTATGTATGGCTATCTGTGTATGTGTGTGCATGTGCATGTGCCTGTGTGTTTGCGTGTGCATTTGTACGTGTGTGCATGTGTGTGTGTGTGTACATAAGTGCAGGTGTCTGGGGACCAGAGGAAGTTACTGTTGAGTTTCTTCCTCAATCACTCTTCATCAGAGTCTGAGACACGGTCCCTCACTAAGCCTGGGACTTGCCAAATTTTGCTCAACTATTTGGCTATCAAGTCCTGTCTGTCTTCTTAGTACTAAGATTATAGGGCACCACTGATGCTGGGGCTGGGCATCCAACCTAGGTCTTCATGCTTTTGCTGCAGGTACTACATTGGCTGACACACCTCCCAATCCATGATCCTACTTTCTATTGAGTCTTTGCCACGGAGGTATCAGGAAAGGCTCCCTGACTTCCTCTGACCTGGCTCTAGCTCAAGGGCAGACAACAGTACAGCTCAGTCTCTTAAGCCAGCAGTAATGAACTCTAGGGACTTCTGGAAGCAAATATTGTGAGGTTCTGAAGCACTGGTCTGTGGGTTTTTGGAGGAAGGTGAAGTCATGTCTGTGTCACCTTTCGTCTAGACGTCTATGTACCTATAGCTTTCTGTCTAACTTCCTTGACTCAAACATTCTGCCATCCTCTATGGTTTTTTCCAGTGGTGGTAATCAAAAGCAGGCATATGCTAAGCAAGTGCCTAGACCACTGAGCTAGCCCTAACACTTCCTCCAGTCTCATCTATTACTTCCAGGTAAGTCTTCTCGAAGAACACATTTCTCCCTCTTTTTACAAGTTAATCTAGAAATGGCCAAGATCGCATTGAAAGTAATCCCAGCTTTGGCCTGATATTTACGAGTTCTTATATTCTGCCTCAGACCACCCTCTTCAACATGGCTTCCCCATTTTTTCCTCTACACTTCCTGTTCAACCACTATTCCCCCCCAATGAACTCCTCCTTTTTTTGGTTGTCTTTGAAGAGTCTGTAATCCCAAGCTCACTCTTTTTTAAAAAGTTAGTGTATAATAATTATACAAAGAACTGTATTTCATTCTGACATTTTCAGACATTCATATAATACACTTTCTAATAATCATATTTACTCCCTAATTATTTTTCTTTAAAATGTTTTCCTTTTATTGAAAATAGATTTTTTTTCATCATGTGGAAATTACCCTGATTGTGGTTTCTCCTCCCTCTACTCCTCCGAGTTCCCCTTCCCATCCCTTCCCTTCTGGATCCACACCTTTTCTGTCTTTCATTAGAAAACAAATAGGCTTCTGAAGGATGATGCTATGCTATGCTGTGCTACACTATAACAAAAACTAACACATTGGAATTGGACAAGACAAATGGAAGGAAGAGAGCCCAGGAGAAGGTACAATATCAGAGTCCACCTCGTTCGCACACTCTGGAATCCCATGAAAGCATTGAACTGGAAGCCATAGGACACATGCAAAGGACCTGGTGCAGACCATGGAGGCCGGGTGCGTGCTGCCTCACTCTTCACACTTGCTTTGATCATGTTGATTTAGATCTTGTTTTCTTGGTGTTCTCCATCCTCTCTGTCTCTTACATTCTTTTTTTTTTTAAAAGTATAAATTATGCATGAAATTTTATCTAGTAAACTTATTTCTGGGAATTTATGTTGACAAAAATATGTATGTACTGTGAGATATCTATCACAGTATTATATACAATGGTGAATTATGAGAAACATGTCAAAATTAAATACAGAATTGATAAATTATGAAATTACTTGTAGACATTTCTATAATAATTAAAATGCTATTTTTTGGCTGAAACTTTAGAAGCCATTGTTACCATCATCTTATACTTTCACATTATAAATATGATTAAATAACTTTGCAAAAACATTATGCAATTGGAAATTATTTCTAACAGATCAACTCTTACAGTTTTATAGGGCATTCATTTTTTTTCTCCTTTGAAATGACAAAGGAAAGTTGATCTCAAAATAGTATACAACCTAATCTCATAAATCACACATTTAATGTTACTTGTTTTCAGTAGGGTTTGAAAACCTTACTACTGTCACACTCAACTAGAAATAAGTTGACAACTCCTGACTAAATTGAGAGAAAATAAATACTAGTCTTCTAAAATATACAGGATTCACCTCCCTAATGTGAACATAAAATTCAAATTTCTCCAATGTTCTCCCTTGAAGATATGTTGGCTTCACTCTGAGCAAAGAGCAACATTCCTTTGTGTTTCCCAAGGCCATTTCACTGAGACTCATCAGATACCTATAACACTTGTTGAAGTTACCCCTTAAATATTTCTTTGACCAGTATGAAGTGTCCTTCCTTATCTTTCTTGATAATTTTTGGTTGAAAGTCAATTTTATTTGATATTAGAGTGGCTACTCCAGCTTGTTTATTGGAACCATTTGCTTGGAAACTTGTTTTCCAACCTTTTACTTTGAGGTAGTGTCAGTCTTTGTCACTGAGATGCCTTTCCTGCATGCAGCAAAATGCTGGGTCCTGTTTACGTATCCAGTCTGTTAGTCTAAGGCTTTTTATTGGGGAATTGAGTCCACTGATGTTAAGAGATATTAAGGAATAGTGATTGTTGCTTCCTGTTATTTTAGATGTTATTTTTATGTTTGTGTGGTTATCTTCTTTTGGGTTTGTTGGAAAAAGATTACTTTCTTGCTTTTTTCAGGGTATAGTTTCCCTCCTTGTGTTGGTGTTTTCCATCTATTATCCTTTATGGGGCTGGATTTGTGGAAAGATGCTGTGTAAATGTGGTTTTGTCATGGAATATCTTGTTTTCTCTGTCTATGGTAATTGAGAGTTTTGCTGGGTATAGCAGTCTGGGCTGGCACTTGTGTTCTCTTAGGGTCTGTATGACATCTGTTCTGGATCTTCTAGTTTTCATAGTCTCTGGTGAGAAGTCTGGTGTAATTCTGATAGGTCTGCCTTTATATGTTACTTGACCTTTTCCCCTTACTACTTTTAATATTCTTTCTTTGTTTAGTGCATTTGGTGTTTTGATTATTATGTGAAAGGAGGAATTTCTTTTCTGGTCCAGTCTATTTGGAGTTCTGTAGGCTTCTTGTATGTTCATGGGCATCTCTTTCTTTAGGTTAGGAAAGTTTTCTTCTATAACTTTGTTGAAGATATTTACTGGTTTTTTAAGTTGGGAATCTTCACTTTCTTCTGTACCTATTATATTTATATTTGGTCTTCTCATTGTGTCCTGGATTTCCTGGATGTTTTTGGTTAGGATCTTTTTGCATTTTGCATTTTCTTTGACTGTTGTGCCAATGTTTTCTATGGTATCTTCTGCACCTGAGATTCTCTCTTCTATCTCTTGTATTCTGTTGGTGATGCTTGCTTTTATGACTCCTGATCTCTTTCCTAGGTTTTCTAACTCCTGGGTTGTCTCTCTTTGTGATTTCTTTATTGTTTCTGTTTCTTTTAGATCCTGGATGGTTTTGTTCAATTCCTTCACCTGTTTGGTTGTGTTTTCCTGTAATTCTTTAAGGGATTTTTGTGTTTCATCTTTAAGGGCTTCTAGCTGTTTACCTGTGTTCTCCTGTATTTCTTTAAGGGAGTTATTTATGTTCTTTTTAAAGTCCTCTATCATCATCATGAGACGTGATTTTAGATCTGAATCTGCTTTTTCTGTGTGATGGTGTATCCAGGACTTGCTATGGTGGGAGAATTGGGTTCTCATGATTCCAGGTAACCTTGGTTTCTGTTGCTTATGTTCTTGAGCTTGCCTCCTGCCATCTGGTTATCTCTAGTGCTACCTGCCCTCCCTTTATCTGACTGGAGCTTGTTCTTTCTGTGATCCTGGTTGTGTCAGAACTCCTCAGAGACCAGCTCTCTCTGGGGTCCTGTGATTCTGGGATCCCGTGATCCTGAGATCCTGGATGTGACAGAGTTTCTGGGAGTCAAGCTGCCTCTATGACCATGAGATCCTGGTGTGACCAAGTTCCTAGAATCCTGGGATCCTGGGATCCTGGGATCCTGGGCATGTTAGAGCACCTGGGAGTAGAGCTTCCTCTGGGTGTTGTGGGACTTGCTGAGGAGTTCACACCCAAGGTCTGCTCAGGGCACCTGCCCAGGCTGGAAGGAACCTGTGCCATTGTCTTTTACATTCTTTCCACCTCTTCTACTGGGTTCCCGGAGCCCCAAGCAAATGGATTTGATGAAGAATATCCCATTTAGGAATGAGTGTTTCAAAGTCTCTCATTCCTGTATTATTATTAATCATTATATTCATTTACATTTCAAATGATATCTCCCTTTCTGGTTAAACCTCCACAAACCTTTCATCCCATCCTCTCTCTACCTCCTCCCCTTTGCCTCTATGAGGGTCCTCCTCCACCCACTTACCCATTCCCACCTCACCTCTCTATCATCCCCCTCACTGGTGCATCAAGCCTCCTTCCCCTCCCATTGATGTCAGATAAGGCCATCCTCTGCTACATGTGTATCTGGAGTCATGGATCCCTTCATGTATACTCTTTGGTTGGTGGTTTAGTCCCTGAGAGCTCTGGGTGATCCAGTTAATTGATATTGCTCTTCATATGGGGTTGCAATCCCCTTCAGCTCCTTCAGTACTTCCCCTAGCTCTTCTATTGAGGTCCCCAGGCCCAGTCGGATGGTTGGCTGTGAGTATCTGCATTTGTATTAGTCAGTGTGCTGGTAGAACCTCTCAGGGAACAGCCATATCTGGCTCCTGTCAGCAAGCACTTCTTGGCATCAGCAATAGTGTGGAGGTTTTGTGTCTGCAGATGGGATGAACAGAGACAAAAAACGGAACAGAGACAGAAGGAAAGGCCATCTGGAGACCACCCCACCTAGGGATCCAAGGTCTCTCATTCTTTGCATAATGTCTGTCTGTGGGTCTCTGTAATTGTTCCCATCTGCTGCAGGAGGAAGCTTCTCTGGTGATGGCTTAGCAAGTTACTGATCTATGGGAATAGCAGGAATGACACTAGGAGTTGTTTCATTGCTAAATTGTTGTTGTTTTGTCTTGTTTAGAACAGTAGTATTTGGTTTTACTCTGGAAAGTCTCATTTTAGATTCTTGGTCATCCAAGCAGTGTTGTGCATGGGTTCCATCTTGTGGAGTGGATATGGAGACAAATCAGACATTGGTTGGTCACTCCCACAAGATTTGTGACACAATTGTATGTCTTGCAGCCAGGATAGCATTGTCTATCCAAGGGTTTGTGGCTGAGTTGGTATTTACCTTTTGGTAGTGTCATAGTTAGGGTTTTACTGCTGTGAACATATACCATGACCAAGGCAACTCTTATAAAGGACAACTTTTAATTGGGCCTGTCTTATAGGTTCAGAGATTCAGTCCATTATTATCAAGGTGGGAGCATGGCAGCAACCAGGCAGACATAGGGCTATAGGAGCTGAGAGTTACATCTCTTGTTCCAAAGGCAGCTAAGAGAAGACTGGCTTCCAGGCAGCTAGTACAAGGGTATTAAAGCCCATTCCCACAGTGGCACACCTACTCCAACAAGGTCACACCTACTCCAACACAACCACATTTTCTAATAGTGCCACTCCTTAGGCAGAGCATATTCAAACTACTCCAAGGCTCCATTTATTAATTTGATCTTAGTTCTTCTGCTATCTGTGTTTTCTTCAGAAAGTCTTATCCTGTGTCAATCCATTCAAGGCTACTTCCCACTTTCTTTTCTCTCAGGTTCAGTGTATCTGGTTTTATGCTAATGTCTTTGATCCATGTGTACTTAAGTATTGAACAGGGTCAAAAGTATGGATCTATAGGGATTCTTCTACATCCAAATATCTAATTTGACCAGCACTATTTGTTGAAGAAAGTCTTTTTTTCCAGTGTGTTTTCTTGTTTCTTTATCACAAAATCAGGTGTTTATAGGTGTATAGATTTATGTCCAGGTCTTCAATTTCATTGATCAGTGTGTCTAGTTTTGTACCAATACCATGTTGTATTTTATTACTGAAGCTCTGCAGTAGTACAGATACCTCAGTAGTTCTTTTACTATTCAGGATGGTTTTTGCTATCCTGTTTTCATTGTTGTACTTTTGGTGTGTGTGAATTTCCATATGAAGCTAGAAATTGTCCTTTTAAGACCTGTGAATAATTGCGTTGGAAGTTTGATGGGGATTTCATTGAATCTATAGGTCACTTTTGGTGGAATGGAGATTTTTACTATATTAATCCTACCAGTCTGACCTTCAGAGATCCTTCAATATTCTGATATCTTCAATTTCTTTCTTCAGTGTCTTAAAGTTTTTATTGTGCAAGTCTTTCACTTACTCCATTAGAGTTACCCCAAAATAGTTTATATTATTTGAAGCTATTGTGAAAGGTAGTATTTCCCTGATTTCTGTCTCAGGCCATTTGTCATTTTATATACCCGGGCTACTGATATTGTGAGATAATTTTGTATCCATCGATTTTGCTGAAAGTATTTATCAGCTGTAGAAGTTCCTGGTGGATTTTATTTATTTATTTATTTATTTTGGGAGTCACTTATGTTTACTCTCACACCATCTCCAGATAAAGATGCCTCGACTTCTTTCTTTCCTTCCAGTGTGTATCCTTTTGATCTCCTTTTGTCATCTTGTTGAGTAGGTATGGAGATAGTGAATGTTGCCTTCTTTGTTTCTGATTTTACTGGAGCTGCTTTGAGTTCCTCTCCATTAAAGTTGACGCTGGCCATGGGCTTGATGTAATCTGTCTTTATTATGTTGAGATATTTCCCTTGTATCCTCAATCTCTCCAGGACTTTTATCATTAAGGGGAGTTGGATTTTGTCAAAAAACCTTTCTCTGTATCTAATGAGATGATAATGTAATCTTTCTTTTGCTTTCAGTTTGTTTATATGGTGAATTATACTTAACAATTTACATATGTTGAACTATCTGTCCATCTCCAGGATGAAGTCTACTTGATCGCGGCGGATGATATTTCAATGTTCTTGGATTCAGTTTGCAAGTATTTTACTGAGAATTTTTGCATTTATGTTCATTGGGGAAAATGGTCTGTAATTCTCTTTCTTTTTGGGTCTTTATGTAGTATGAGAATTAACTCCCCTGTTACTCTTTGAGAGCAGATCCATATATTAGATTTTTCTTTTTAAAAAATCTCATCAGATCCCATTATCTAGAGGTATTCTATTCTCTGAGCTGTTGCCTTAGCATGTCTCTAGTACTGAGATAACCACTGCCATTGAATAAATGGCTATTACAGGGTAGGTTCTGTGCCATGCACTTTGAATGTGTTACCTTACTGACTTTTACCTAACAACCATGTCTGACTAACACATTGTCACAACATTTGCTGATGAAGACATTACATTTTATTGTGGTTATGAAATGACTACTCTCATCCAGCTTGTGAAGAGTGGTGTCTAAAAACATCACCCTCAAACAGGCTACCACGACATCACTCTCAAGACATTTACCAACTTAAAACTGTACCCTTCATCAATCTGTGCCTGCTCCAGAATTCTAGCTGTGCTCCGTGTGTCTTTAGAAAAAGAATCTGTCTTCTATTGTTACCATTCTAGTCTCAATTCTGAGTGTAGGACCTAGCACGAAATACCCGTTGAATTAATGGAGAACCACTTAAAAGGGCTTCTGTATAAACATTTTGGTTTCTTCACTTTGGCTCACGATCATCTGTAACTTGACTCAAATGTTATCCCTCTTCAGGCCAGCATAGGCACCAGACACTCATGTTGTACACAGATACATGCAAACAAAACACCTGAATATGTGAAATTGAAAAAAATTTTGATGCTCTTTATTTTTTAAAATTAAAAAAACAAAACAAAAAGTAGGTAGAAACTTGAATCAAGTTGGATAGTCATAGGCTCAACCATAAATCAGCAATTGGGCCCGCTGATGTAAATACTTTTTCTTATTAGAAAATGGCTCTCTTTGACTCAGGACCTTCCTCTCCTACAGAGCAGAGGGGGTTACAGGAGTGGAGCACACTAGCCTTGTGTTCTGAACATGAAACAACTTTCTGAAAAAAGAGAGACAAGAGAGGACAGTCACATAGTCTCTTGCTCATTCTAGCTCTGAGCAACTTTGTCCCTCTCCGTTGGTTCTGTTTCCCCTGTATTTCTTCTACTTCTGATATAAAACCTTGAGGAAACAAGCCAAAATCAAGAACAAAACATGGAATTCTTCTCAGTAATGATGCCAGAGGATTACCTCCTAGCAAACCTAGAAGATTAAAGGCAGAGAAGAAGCCATCTCTCAGAAACTCTAAGCCCAGTAGAAATACGGCGGACACAGGGTTCAGTTCTCAGAATCCACTATCTGCTTCATCAGTCATGCAGGATGGCATATTAAGGGTATCCCCAATTGATGGTATTCATTTTTTCTGAGAAGCTGAAAACTTTTCTGGTTGGATAACCGCATTTTCCTTGCCCAACCCACTATGGGATATGTTTTATTTGATACACGAAAGACTGAGCCTGGGTGAATTTGTCCATGGTAGAGAAAAGACTGCCTCCTTCCCCCCTTTTCTCCTTCCCTCCCTCCCTTTCTTTCTTCCACTCTTTCTATCTTTCTTTTTTTATTTTCTTTCATGGTAGGTTTTAATGTGGATAGGCTAGCCTTGAACTTGCTTTGTAGCTGCAGGTAACCTTGAATTCTTGATCCTCTTGCCTCTAACCTCCTGAGAGCTGGGATTCTTGTGCAAAGCGTTTGTGAACCCCAAAGACCACCCACCCAGGAGCCGATTCCAATGACGCAATCGCACTAGGGTCTTTTTACTCAAGCTTCAGCTTGGGTTCACCATGGACCCCGATTCAGCAGGACACAAAGGTGAAGCCTAGAGTTTAAATTCAAGCAAGCATTTATAGAGGCAAGCAAGCAAGTGAGGGGATGTCTAGCCTGGCAGACATCTGATTGGTGGACTGTTATGAAATGTTGTCACCCTTTAAAATAATTGGCTGGTGCTGGGAGCCAAACAATAAACTTAACTTCTGCTTTCCTCCTGGTTGGTGGTTGTTAGGGAGTCAAGTGCCAGGGTCAAGCTTGTTAGGGAGTAACCTGGAAACTAGTGCTAGGCCCAGTTTGTTGGGGAATAACCTGGAGACTGGTGTAAGGTGCTGGTTTGTTGGTTAATTCAAGTTCAACCTGAGGTCAGGCTCTCTAAGATGGAGTCTGAACCCAAGATTTGGTCTGTCAGGATTAGCAGTGTACATTATAGCATTCAGCTCAGAAAGAACACATTTATTTATTTTATTTTATTTTATTTTATTTTATTTTATTTTATTTTATTTTATTTTTTTGAGACAGGGTTTCTCTGTTTAACAGAGCAAGCCCTGGCTGTACTGAAACTTGTATTGTAGACCAGGCTGGCCTCCTACTCACAGAGATCTGCCTGTCTGTGCCTCCCGAGTGCTGGTATTAAAGGTGTGTGCCACCACACCTGGCTGAAAGAACACACTTCTAATTAATTATCTCATCTATCTGTCGTTTGCTGAAAATAATCTCTGTTGTCACGATCTCTATTTCCCCATGTTGTTGATGGGCCTACCTGTTTTATAGAGAATATTTTCTGCTCATTTTTGGAACCTTGTGACACCCTACTATTTATTAAGTAGCTACTATGTTCCAGGTGCATGTTAAGTGCTGGTAAAAGTTGGGGGAAATACACACAAACTCCTTGATGTTATCAGTGTGACACTTCAGTTGGGGTGAGGCTGACAGAAGATGCAATGAAACCAACAGGCAGCCTAATGTTCCGTGGTGATAAGGATCACAGAAACAGTAGTGAAAGGTGGCAAACCGTGCCAGAGACAGGGTGGAGAGGATGCCCTGGTAATTGGAAAAGTCACCCAGACAAGGTGTGTTTGGGTAGAAATGAAAGATGTTTCTGATTGCTAAGTTGGAGGGCAGTAGAAGCTGGGCTGGGTTTATGAGAAAGACATACAACCAAGAGTTCTGTCTTTGATATTGACACTTGGTGATTCTGGGTGGGGGATGTAACCCTGGACAGAGCGCTCGCTTCACATGCACAAAGCCTGGATTCCATCGACAGAACTTCATAAAACTAGGCATGGCAGCACAATCTTGTAATCACAGAAATCTGGAGATAGAAACAGAGGGTTAGAAACTCTTTGAGAGAGACCTGAGTAAAAGTTGGCATAGGTCTAGGATTATAAAGGCAATGTTGAACCAGTCATCCTCTGCTACATAATGAGTTCAAGGCCAGCCTAGGATACATGAGATCCCTCTTAAAAACAAAATGGAGATACTACTGTATGTATGTTGGATAAACACTCATTGGAGACATTGTACTCTGACATGGAACAGAATATTCTTCTCCAAGGGATGATCACCTCTAAACTGAAGAGATCATTGTAACTAATGTCGCAAAAACAGACCTGTGGGGCAGAGAAGCCAGGCACAAGGGTGAGAGATGCAGGTTGGGAATTTGCACAGGACTAAATTGTCTCAAGGTTTACAGGCAAGTCAAGAGTCTGGGTTTTATTCTATGTTGGGAAGCTTCAGGTAGCTAAAAGCTGAGGAAGAACACAGTCAGGCTATTCCAGTTTCCTGACTACAACAAGGGTTGCATGGACTCTGACGCAGCTGGGAGATGCTGAGTGGTAGCCACTTGAGGTTCTGCTTTAACAGTTCAGCCAGCAAGGAGGGCTGGGGGTTTAGCTCAGTGATAGAGTGCTTGCCTAGCATCTTTGAGGCCCAGGTTCTTAACCCAACACCACACACACACACACACACACACACACACACACACACACATTCCAGTTACTTGCTTTGCTGATCAGATGAGGTGTTTAAGAAAAATAGAAGAATCAATTCTGATTTTTTATTTTTTTATTGCCTGACTCACCAATGAAAGATGATGCTGGGGCCAGAGAGATGGCATGTGGTTAAGAGATCTTTCTGCTCTTCCACAGAACCCAAGTTCAAATTCCAGCACTCATGTAGGGAAGCTCACAACTGCCTGTAACTCAAGCTCCATGGAGATCTGACGCCACTGGTTTCCATGGGTACGAACACTCAGATGCACATCCCGCATGCATACACACACATACACATAATTAAAATACTTTTTTTTGCATTTTTCATCTGTATGGATGTTTTTCCTGAATGTATGTCTATATACCACATGTTTTCAGAGGCCAGAAGAGGGTGCTGGATTCCCTAGAACTAGAGATAAGGAGGTTAGGAGCTGCCAAGTGGGTGTTAAGAATGGAGGGTCTTGTTATCCATCAGGGGGAGGAGAGGCCCTTGGGCTTGAGGGTGTTAGATCCCCCAGTATAGGAGAATGCCAAGGAGGGAAGATGAGAGTGGGTGGGTGGGGGAATACCCTCATAGTGGTGGGGGAGGGGGAGGGAATGGGGAGGTTCCAAAGGGGAGATCTGGAAAGGGGGAAACATTTGAACTGTAAATAAAATACGAAAAAAAAAATGGAACCTGTGTCCTCTGTAAGATCAGCCAGTGTTCTTAAGTGCTGAGCCGTCTCCCCAGCCCATGGTGACTTTTTTTTTTTTTTTTTAAGATGCCGAGTAGAAGCTGAGTAGAAGCTGGTCTGTGGCTATGAGGGGACTATAGAACCAGGATTTCTGTTTGGGCATCTGAATGGAGACACTGTATGTGTTGACTAACTACCTCAGAGGAGACATTGTGCCTCTAGTGGAGCAGAGAATATATAAACAGGAAGAGGAAAGAGTAAAAGGACTAGCCAGGCTTGCAAAAGTAAAGTTTTTAGCCAGGTGGCTTTGGCTCACACCTTTAATCCCAGCACTCAGGAAGTAGCAGAATGTGGATCTCTGACTTCAAGGCCAGCCTGGTCTATAGAGCAAGTTCCAGGACAGACAAAGCCTCACAGAGAAACCCTGTCTCAGGGGGAAAAAAGAATGTATTTTTTCAGAGCAGATTTTGGTGAACAGCAAACCTAAGCAGATGGTACAGGTTTCACACCTATCATATAGATGGACAGACATATACACCATATATATCACATTCACAGCCTTCCCCATTAGAGGGGACACCTGTGATTGATGACCCCACACTACCACATCATTATATTTCTGTGTTTGATATTCTTGAAGTTGAAACCATTGGCAGTCAAGGTGTTTGGCAAGGAATGAATTTTGCTTTATGTTATTGAGTGTGCCAGGGCATGAAATATGTCACATGCTAGTTTTTTTTTTTTTTTTCATTTGTGGGTAATTCTTAGAATTTTCTGGGTAACCTTAGTTTCTTTTTACACTAAGCTCTGTACATGGAGTTTCAGACTCAATCTACATGACCCAGGGCTGAGGCATCATCAAGGTCTCAAATACTGGTAGATAATTTTAAAATGAGTCTCCATTGAATGGATGGCTTAAGTCTTACTTAGCACCTGATATTTGAGAGGAAGAATTGAAAATAGAGTTATGGCTCAGTCGGAAAAGGTCTCGCTGTACATGCATGAGGACCTGAGTTGGTCGCCAAAACCCACGTGACCTGCCAACCTAACCTCCTGGGTGAGGTTCACGTCAACGAGAGACCCTGTATTAAAAATCAAGGTGAATGACCCATCCCAGAGGATGGGACCTGAGATTGTCTTCTGGCCTCCACAGGATGTACACACACATACACACAAAAACCCACATACATACAGACCCCCACACAGAGACCCACACATACACACACACACACACACACACACACACCCCAGAATGTGAGAGTAGCAGACACATATGGTTCGACTTTTAGAATATTAAGTTGGAGCTACTAATTAAGCCTTTTCAAAGACAAGGCATGTTAAATTATGTTGTTCAGCCGGGCAGTGGTGGCGCACGCCTTTAATCCCAGCACTCAGGAGGCAGAGGCAGAGGCAGAGGCAGGCAGATTTCTGAGTTCGAGACCAGCCTGGTCTACAGAGTGAGTTCCAGGACAGCCAGGGCTACACAGAGAAACCCTGTCTCGAAAAACCAGGAAAAAAAATTATGTTGTTCTATTTAACACAAATCCACCTAAAGGATTTATTTAGGAGAGCAGATTTATGGAAGGATATAGGAGTTCTTCACAAGACCCAAGGAACTCATTAGATATGGTAGCTTGAATGAGTTGAAGGGAAAGTAGAGGCTTTTAATGAACAAACATTCCAAGGCTCTGCCCATAACTCCCAATCTTATTCATTCATGTTCTCAGTGAATGTGTGATTGGCCATCAACAGTCAATGAATCTGAATTTCCCCAAGTCAGAGCCCCATTCCTGTTGCTCTCTGGTGCGATCAAGATTGCCGTCATACCATCCTGAATATGCCCAGTCTTCTCTCAAGAAGCAGCCAGCAGTGCCAAAGGCCTTGGTCCCCCAGGCTAGTCGTGGTTGCGGGAAAGTGTGTGTGTTGGGAACGGGAGATAGGCAATTCTAAGGACAGTGATTCTGGGCTTAGTAGGCACACAAAGGAGAATAAAATTAACTAAAAAATGTAAAAATCTGGGGCTAGAGAATTGGCTCAGTGGTTAAAAGCACCCACCTCTCTCCTAGAGGACCCATGTTTAATTCCCAGCACCCACACGGAAGCTCATGATCATCTGTAACTCTAATCCCAGAGGATCAAAGCCCTTTTCTGACCTCCATGGGCACAGCACATACATGACGCACAGATTTACGTACAAGCAAAACACCGATACACATTAAAAATAGTAAAATAATTTTAAAGATGTTAATGTAAAATTCAGAGTGGATTTAAAGAATGAAACCATGTATGTTGTTGTATGCCCATAACCCTATCATCTAGGAGTCAGAGTCAGGAGGACCGTAGCAACTTTGAAGCTAGCTTGGTCTACATAGTAAACACCAGGCTAACTAGGGCTCCTTAGGGATCTCTCCCTCTCCCAGTACCAAGGAAAAGAAAAAACCATTAGAATATGTGGCTGCCCTTCCCCTGCCTTTGTTGTGGCAGTCATGACAGGAAGCCCAAGCTAGTATTGAACTCAAGATCCCTCTTGCCTTAGCCTCTCCAATTCTAGAATTACAAGCATGGTTCTATTCCCAAGCTGGGCATGGAACTCAGGGCCTTGAAATGCTTGGCAAGTGTTTTTCCACTGAGCCATGTCCACAGCCCTCATCAACTCCTAGTTCTAAATTTGATGAATTGTTTATAGCAATTTTACACTCTCAACTCTTTAAGCACAATTCTTTAGAGCCAAGTTCCTATCAATCAATTATGTCGAGCAAGAAATATAAAATGAGGTATAGACAATATCTGTGTATTGAATTCTAGCTGCTGGGAGTATTGAATAGAAATTGTCATCTCCTTTATCCTCTTTCTAGTCTTCCTTCAAGAAGAAGCAGTTGATAGGCTAAGTCTAGTGACACTGGCCTATATTTCTGCTCTCAAGAGAACAAATGTAAAAAGGGTGGTGTAGGCTCTCTGCTCTGAAGTAAGGGAAGACAAACCTCTTCCTCCATAGAGTAGCTGGACAATAGTCCCTTCCCTTCTCCAACTCCCCACATAAAAGTCAAGCCTCTAGTCATTTATGCCTCAGATCCACCGTGTATTCCAATCTAGATTTACTACCAGTATAGATGATACCTTAATCTTCATGTTCCTTTTATTTCCCAAAAGGTTCCGTAGTCAGAAAGGAGTAAGATGCAATTAACAAGCACCTTGTCTTCTTCCATTTTCTGTTGCTATAACAACAAAATAACCCTGGAAAATACAATCAAGATTACCCCATGAGTCATGGTGCATGCCTGTTATTCTAGCAGCTAAGAGGCATAGGCAGAAGGCTAGCCTATGCTACATGAGACCCTGTCTCAATAGTCTCCTCTCCACCACCCCAAAATAAAAAAATCTTTTCTAAATCCTTCTAGATGTAGGAGGCTGGAAAATTCCAAGCAGTGGCACCAGAGTGTTTTAAGTTTCTCATGAATACTTCATATTGCTTCAAGTCATGGAAGAAAAAGGAAGGGCAAGCAGAGTCTTTTGGAGCTGACCGAAAGAGAGGGGCAGCCTACTTTATGACAACTGTTCCCATGAGAATGGCGTTAGTCATAATTAACGGTCTAACCACCTCTCGAAGGTTCCCCTCTCCCAGCCCCACCACCACCACAATGACAACCAAATTTCGACTTGAGTTTTGGGGAGGACAAACCACATTAAAGAACAGCACAGTGAAGTTCCAGTACCATGGGTATGATAGAAATTATCTCACACTGAATAAGACAATAGGGCCTACAGCTGCTTTCCACCTTAACACCGTGTGACTCTATGGGGGCTGCTCAATTCCAAGACCTTCTTTCCTTCTCGATTGTGCAGAGTCAAGCCACCTCATGGTTTCCGACAGCCCCCATCAGAATGTGAAGAAGATGTTTCAGTCTCCCTTTCTTTTCTGGAACAATGTTTGCGTCTAGAGAAAGAAAAGTCCTCTCTGGAGCACAGAAAACCAACACTCCAAGAGAGACGAATATTAAACTCTGGTCTTCAACTTTTCTTTGTAATAGAAGTGACCTTTATTTTTGTTCAAGGAAAATCTCTAAGTAGAAAGGAAATGAAAGATAGGAAGCAAAGAAGGGGAAAGAAAATACCTGTGAAGGGGGAAAGTCAAGAAATTCACCCGAGCTTGCTGTTTCTCTGAAGGTCACACTGGCAGATGTTTTGATAAGGCCATCCTCTCTGGTGCATGATGGGTAGAAGCTGATGTCAGTCACACCTTCACTGTCCTACCTTGAATTTCCCTGGCAGATGGGGGTGAGAGAAACCAAATCAAAGCCTTTCCCTTTGCCCTAAGGACATCACTTTGCAAGACATCAATTTATCTGGACTCCAGGCTCTTCATCCTGACTCTCAGTTTATACAACAGAACAGTCTGGCTTAATAAAGCATTTTAAAGCCATGGTTGGGGAAGTTACAGACCCTAGGGTGGAAGTTACTGCCCCTCCTCAAAGTGGGTATCAAGCTGACTTCTAAATATTGTATTTATATTTGCTCAGAGGATAGACGCTCCTCCTCTGTAGGGGGCAATTCTAACTTCAGAGACCCAGTCTGTCAAAGCCCCGAGAATAAGTGACTGTTCAGTGTCCAGCCGACAATGAAATAGCTATGTCACTCCCTCTAAAGCACCAGAAAATCTGAGAAAACAGGGCAGTAAGACTGTGAGAGTGGGAATGAGGGTGTTGTGGAATTCTGCCTTCTGGGCATGGCTGGGCTGTTACATCTTTGAGCTCATGGCAGCTATGTTTTCCTATGTAAGATTAGAATAGTCAACATCCTGTCATGGAGCGGAGAGGGGACTGGGGCTCTGGCTCTTCCTGGGCATGTATAGGCAGTTCATAGTTGATGGAGAATTGAGAAGCATTTTCTTCAGTAAATCTTCTTCAGTAAGGTATCCATGCTCCTGTAAATAGCCAGTCACACATTCTCCTGTGAGTATCCTAATGAGACTCATTGCATCAAACACAAAAAGATATGAAAATAGAGATGGGCTTGGGGGAAGACAAAGGGCATTAGCCTAAGTGGAATAGGACATAAGATCAAAACATATGGTATATATATATGTGAACATATAATGAAGTTTGTCATATACATAATTAATATGTTCTAAGAAACTTTAAAACCTCTAAAATTAAACTGGAAACTTATCTAAAAATGGAAGAAAATGTATTTTTAAACATGAAAGTGACCTGCAAGGAATGGTCATTTGGAAAATGTAGCCTAGACAAAAGGACTGAGATTGTATTCTGCACTTCAATGAGATCATAGAAATCTCTCAATGATGAACTTATAATTTGGCCTGAGACAAATAGCAAGCAATGACTTCAGCCATTCTGTTGACATAAGACATTTTTTTTGTAAGAAGCTAAAGACTACATGTGCACAAAATTCTAAATCTTGGACATAAATGACCTTCCACAATGAAAATTCACAGTGGAAAATGAGCTCTCAAAGTGGCAAAATAAGATGTTCAATATCGCCATGATGGCTAGAGAAATCTCTGGAACGAATGTCCAATGAAAATGCTGTGTGTGACCGAGGGGCAGAGCTGTGATACTAAAAGTTAAATCCCACAAGGCATCTGTAGCTTGTGAGAAGAAAGCAAGGCTAAAAGAAGGACAGCTACCTCCAGATGGTTCTGAAAGGCATTCCAAGATCAAGCTAGCCTTCCAAGGGAGAGGATGCGCTACCCATCCAACATGGGCTCACTATCGCTTTGTTGCTGAATGAGGCCTGATACAAAGGTCTGGTGGTCAACACAAGACACTGACAACTGACAGACCTTGCCTTATACTTCTAGGTGCCGAAAGATCCTCTTCTAAACCCTTCTCTTGTTCCTTGCTCCTTTGTAAACTGGAAGCCCAAAGGTAGACAGAATCTTATGGAATCTAGCCCACGATGTAAGGGTCTATGCTGAACCACTGAGGGGTCTTTACCTGACAAATGTGGCAAGTTTAAGTCCCAGCATTTGCCAGTTTCACAAATTAAGATAAAACTCTGTGTTGTATGACATCTGGTTATGGTTCATGGAAAACCTAACTGTTAGCAAAACATGAAAGCCTGGGAAGATATTGATTTTGGTAGGCTTCTAAAGGTCTCCTTAGATACGAATGCTAAAGAATGGGATGTTCTTGCCCATTTTAAGATATATTGCTTGGGAGAGGTCTTGAGGTCTTTGTTCTATGACCTGAAGCAAAGTCAGCTGGATGGCCTTGAGCTGCCCCACTGTAAAGGTGGAATGGTTGGGGATTGGGAGAGGCCCCTGCTAACTTGGCTTGGGGCCCTCCATCATGATGGTGACATAGCTCAGCCTCCCAAGGGTGTAGGGGAGGAACTAGAGACTTCTTTTATAGCAACTGGACCTTTGAGAACTTTCTCTTTGTTGGATTACCCTTTGGGCTGACTCTCACTTTGGGTGCTCTTTTGTTTTGGAAGAGCTTCATGGAAGAAGCTCCGGATAAGAGATAGGGATTTGGGCTGGAGAGATGGCTCAACGGTTAAGAGCACCGACTGCTCTTCCAGAGGCCATGAGTTCAATTCCCAGCAACCACATGGTGGCTCACAACCATCTGTAATGGGATCTGATGCACACTTCTGGTGTGTGTGTCTGAAGACAGCTACAATGTACTCATACAAATGAAATAAATTAGTTAAAAAACAATTAACTGTCTCTGGGCTTCTAGGAACCACAGAGAAGTAGCTGGCAGGATGTAGGTGAAACAGAATTCTAGGTCAGAGGCGCTCAAGAGAAAGGTAAACTAGCTCAGAAGTATAACACAGTTAAAAAGAGTTCTAAAAAGCTAGCAGTTTAGCTGCAGAATCAGGCTTGTAAATAGTTAGGATGAAATGACCTGACTGAGCTTTTTACATCAGTTCCTGACTCACAGATCTTTATGGGTACAAATATTTGTTAAATTTAAAATGATATATATTACAGTTATGTTCAATAGGGAAACGGAGGAGGGAAGTGGATCTGAGGGAGAGGGAAGGTGGGGGAGGGGCTGGGAGGAGAAGAGGGAGGGGAAACTACAGCCAGGAGGTAAAATATGAGAGAAGAATAAAAAAGTTATGTTCAATATATGTTCATATGTTCATTCTAAATGATCTTCTTTAGCAAATTTTTTTAGGAAAAAAAAAAAAAGTAAAATTGCAGGTGGTGGCCATCCCTGAAGATATGTGTGGTGTAAGCTTTGGTGTCTTTCAGTGTGCTAGACATACCCACTTCAATCACCCATCTGACTTAATTGGGGTTCCTGCTGCCCACAGAATCCTCTGTGTGCCCCGTGCCCATTTGCATAGACCATTTTCTAGTAAAACAGCAATTTAACAACTTGTACCTGACTACCAGGATAGTGCAAAAATGAGAGTCCCCATCTCTCTTGTCTTTAGTTTTCAATATTTCCAAAACCTCTACCTTTGGCATTAAAAAACCAGCCTTGCTAACTGGACTGGGGTTGAAGTTCAGTTAGTAACACATTTGCATAAGCGTGCAGACCTGAGTTTGGATCCCCAACACTGACATGAAAAGCTGGGAGTCGTAGTGCACCTCTGTGATACCAGGGCTAAGGAAGCAGACAGGTGGATCCCCAGAGGCCGTGGGAGAGCCAGGCTAGCTGGCGCAGAGCACTCCAGACTCAGTGAGAGACTCTGTGCCGAATGATAAGGTAAAGAATAATTGAGAATAGATTCTGATTTCTGGCCTTACACACACACACACACACACACACACACACACACACAAACATTCATACAAACACACACATACACACAGGCACACAGGCATGCACACACACACACACAAACACACATAAACACACATACAAACACACACATACACACATGCACACAGGCATGCACACACACACACACACACAAACACACACTCCACATAATAACACACTAAACAAATGCAACAGTTTAAAGTGTCGTGCTGCCAATATGAAACAACACAGAGGGAGAAAAAAAACCAATTTATTCTAAAGGGAGGAAGGTTGGGCTAGAGCGAGACTGAACCACAGGCAGATACCAAACCCCAAAAGCTCTATATCTAGTCTCTCGAATACATCAGGCTTGGGTAGCCATGCCTCTATGACCCTGCCACCTGCAGCATACATCAGACAATACTACAGAGAATCACTTCTAAGTTGGAATTGTAATTGTAATTGGCAAACTATTCTAGATCCCTTTGGTCAGGAGCTGCTAAGTGGTTCGGGATGAGGTACAATAAGCCTAGGTAGATGGGACTCTACCCCTGGGCTCCTGGGTGACCGTCATGTCTGTTATGCTTGCCCTTTCACTCAGTGACATGCCTGCACTTTGGTGATCCACAGCCAGGACTCATACCATGGTGTTTTCTGCTGAATTGTTTTAGAATCTCTTTCGTGGCGGAAGCTTTCTGGAATCAAAGGCATGAGCTGCAAAGGTGTTCATGCTTCATGTCTACGAGACCTATTCGTCCCCAGTCTTCCAATAAGTTTTTTCATATCCCTAACCAGTCAGTCAAGTCTTCTACACTGATGATTAGGAGTCTGTTCTAGCCTCAGGCCATGTCTCTTGTCCACACAAAGCACAGCTTCCTTCAATCTGCCTATGTGAAGGACTTCCTTCATTGTCCTTCAAGGCCATCCTGGGTGCAGCTGTAAGGACCCCTGCTGTCTATTTCCAGCAAGCATCCATATAGTAAGCTTGCTTCTCTCAAGGAAGCTGGGTCTTTTCCTCCTCTGAAGTAGACAGAAAGAGCCCCTTACTTGCCTACTGGGAATCATGGAATGAGGACAGCATTAGCTCATTTTCCTGTCGCTGTGACTACGAACCTAATGGAACCAACTTAAAGGGGAAAAATTGATTGTGAGGAATGATTTCAAATTGTATATAGAATTATCTGGGCATGGTGGTACACACCTTTAACCCCAGCACCTGGGTAGCAGAGGCAGGTGGATCTCTGTGAGTTCAAAGTCAGCCTGGTCTATTTAGTGAGCTCCGGAAGAGCCATGATTACGAAGAGAGACCTTGTGTCTAAATAAACAATAAATAACAACTCCAACCACCTTAGATAATTGCAAAACTTTGGATGTGATGGTCAAAGCTAAACCAAGTTTTTTGTGGTTTGTTTGGTTTTTTTTGTTTTTTCAAGACAGAGTTTCTCTGTGTAGCCCTGGCTGGAACTCACTCTGTAGACCAGGCTGGCCTTAAACTCACAGAGATCTGCCTGCCTTTGCCTCCCAAGTGCTGGGATTAAAGGTGTGTGCCACCACTGCCTGGCAGAGCTAAAGCAAGTTTTTAACTTCTGAATTTTACTTCTAGTCTGTTTTGAGTTTCTACAAAATCGGACTTCAGAATTCTAAGATGGAATTCAATAAAAATCTAAGATTTTTGCTTGTGTCTGTGTGTGCGCGCGCATGCATGTGATTGTATGTTGGGTGGCATGTGTGTGTGAATGTGGCTGCCAGAGGTTGACTGTATTGCTTGATTGTAATCCTCTTTAATTATTTAGTCTCTCATTGAACCTAGCGTTGCTGATCAGCATGGTCCAGCTGGCCAGCTTATCCCAGGGATTCCATCTCCTCCGGAGTGCCAGGATCATAAGAAGACCACCACACCCAGTGAGCTTTTACATGCGTAAACTCTGGTCATCATTCCTTCATAGCACGTCCTGCATCTTTGAGCCGTCTCCTCTGAGCCCAATATATCAGCATTTTAGACTCATACTTGAACATCGTTAGTAACAGAGATATGTAGAGCTAGGAGATGACTGTGTAGGTAGCATACTTACTGCACAGGCAGAAAGGCCCTAATTTAAATCCCTAGACCCAAATAAAAAGCCTAGTGTGGTGGTCTGTGCTTGTCATACCTATGCTTGCAGGGGTTCTCTGACCAGCCAGTCTAGCTGAACTGGTAGTTCCAGGCCAGTGAGAAATCCTGTCTCAAAAAAAAAAAAAAAGAAAGAAAAGAAAAGAAAAGAAAGAAAAAGGAAAAGGAAAAGAAAGAAAGAAAGAAAGAAAGAGACAGAGAGTGATAGAGGAAGACATCCAACATTGATCTACATCACCCACCCCATGCCAGGAAGTGAACAGACCTCCTCTGCCAAGCACACACCAATATGTCTTACCACACCTCTAACTCACTAGAGACAACCAGCTGTGAACCAAGACCTTCAACCCTGTGGCCCAAAGCAAACCTTTTTTCTTTTTTAAGCTTATTATCGCTGGCAGTGGTGGTGAACGCCTTTAATCCCAGCACTTGGGAGGCAGAGGCAGGCAGATTTCTGAATTCGAGGCCAGCCTGGTCTACAGAGTGTGTTCCAGGACAGCCAGGGCTACACAGAGAAACCCTGTCTTGAAAAACAAACAAACAAACAAAAAGCTTATTATCTTGGGTATTTGTCTATAGTAACAGAAAGCAGATGAATGTGGCCATCTCTCATTGGTGAGGAAAGGAGTCAAACCCAGAACCTGTGGATTTGGTCATTTATGAACTTTGGCCAAAATTTCCCAAAGTTGTTCTTTCTTCATTTGTGAATGAGTAACAGTCCTTAGAAGAAATAAATTAGAGTAAATGTGTAACTCTTTCCTTCTGGGGTTTGGTGCTTGATAGATGGCTCACTTGTTAAAGTGGGGATAAGGAGAGAGTTCCAGTGAGACTCTAAACTGAAAACTAAAGCTTGCAAGGTCAGAAACACTCCTGGGAGGGAGCAACACTGCTGTACTCCTCATTAAACTGTCTTCTCATAAGACTGCTGAATGTACAGACAAACCACACCAAGTTCTGCCAGGCAGAGCTTGGTTCTCATTATAACTCTGTACTCGCCATTTGTATAACCTCAGGGAGTTCTCACTTTTCCATTATGAAAAGTTGGCATAATTCCCACTAGACTGGGAATAAATATGGCTGCCGATGCCAGGGTTTCTAGCCACATTCCCTTCTACCATCCTAACCACATTTTAATGCCTGAGCCGAGCGGTGCCACCTTGCATCATTTCTGCCCCAGAGAGTGAGAAGCGTGTGACTCAAAGGGTTACTAATCCCTCAAAACCCTCAGATTACAGATAAACCCATTTCCCGATTGTGCCCCACCTTGGCTTACATGGCTTTGATGACCTGATCATACACTCTAGGGACCACATGAAGGTTGACACTCAGAGCTGTACTCCCCATCAAAGACTTGCGCGTGTGCACTGCGAATGAAGTAAAGGACACTATGGGAAGGGTGACAGACGTCCAAGCAGGCATCACCCAGACCAAGCCTTCTTCTGCTGTTTGAGGGGTGGGAACCTCATGATTGAAAAGATGAAGACATTTATCATGTCACTTTAGGGGTATGCATACAGAAGCTTGGAGTTAAAAAAATAGCTTCACATAAGGCACAGAACTTGTAGGAGTGGCCACACAATGATTGGTCCAGTTTGAGACCCATACCATGAGAGGGAGCCCATCCCTGACAGTCTGTATGACCAGGACCCAGAGGCTGGATAGCCCGGAGACCTAGGATAGAAGCAAACATAGCTGGAAAAAAAAAGTCAACAAAAGGATTCTCAGTGATGTTCTACCGTACTTGTAGACCTGCACCTAGCACAATCGTTCTCAGAGAGACTTCACCCAGCAAGAGATGGGAGCAGATGCAGGAACCCACAGTCAAACATTAGGTGGCCCTCAGGAATAATACAGAAGAGAGGAAGAAAGAAGGATTGGAGGAGCCAGTAGTGTGGGGAACTCCACAAGAACACGGCCCAGAGAATCAACTAAGCAGGGCTCATAGGTACTTAGAGACTGAAGAGAAAATCAGGCAGCCTGCATGAGTCTGAGCTAGGTCCTCTACATCTATATTACGGTTATGTAGCTTGATGTTCTTGTGGGAACCCTAACAGTGGGGGTGGGGATGTCTCTGACTCTTTTGCCTGCTTTTGGGACCCTTTTCCTTCTACTGAGTTGCCTCATGCAGCCTTGATATGAAGGGATGTGCTTAGTCTTACTGTAATTTGTTATGAGGTGTTCAGTTGATATACCTGGGAAGCTTGCTCTTTTCTGAAGGGAAACTGAGGTGGTGTGGATCTGGAGGAGAGAGGGGTTGGAGGGGAGGGACTTGGAAGGGAAACTGTGGTCGGGATGTATATTGTATTACAATATATTAGAGAATAATATTTTTAAAAAAAGGAAAGGAAAGAAAAAAACAGCACATGAAAGCCATCAAGCACACATAGAAATTTTGTTTTTGTTTCCGGGAGTTGCAGGTGAGATCTAGAGACTGACTCCTACTGAGCAGATGTGCCATCACTGAGCAATGCCCTCAGCTATACAGAAGTCTTAGGCTAGGTACAGGTGCAGGTGCGGGTGCGGGTGCGGGTGCGGGTGCGGGTGCGGGTGCGGGTGCCGGTGCCGGTGCAGGTACAGGTACAGGTGGTAGGGCAATCTCCTAGGCTCTCAGCTTCAAAACCATAAGGGGAAAAATGCAGCTAGAGCAGGAGACAAAATCTTACTTGAGAAGACTAAATTTCAACCAACCAGTGTAATTAAAAATTGATGAAAATATTGTTAATCAAGCAAAAGAAGCATTATCTAATAGATAAATTTAATTTAATTCCAGAGAATTCTATATCTTTAAAAGTTGATCATTTCATTATTTTTGTTTGAAAACAATAAAGGCAAGTAAAAAGCAAGAAAAAAATCCTTGTAAATCCATCTAGCTAGAAAATTGGCAAATATAGTTTAGCTATGTTTTCTGTAGTTTTAAAACAAAAGCAGGATCCCTCAATTAAATTATTTTCATCCAACAAAATTAGATTTTTGTGAGTCTTCACTGTGGGATATTCGGTTTGCCTTTACATTTTTGCTGTTATAAACGTCACAGATGGGTAATGAATGTATAAACTGACTTGGAAGGGGGTTGGAGAAGTGGCTCAGTGGTTAAGAGCACTGGCTGCCCTTCTAGAGGACTTGGGCTCCGTCCCACAACTGACTCTAGCTCCAGTCCCAGAAATCTGTCGCCTTCTTCTGGCTTCTCTAGCTACTAGGCCTCCACATGGTGCACAGACATACACGCAAGCAAAACACTCATACACATAAAATATAAAAATAACAACGCGCGCGCGCGCACACACACACACACACACACACACACAAACAGAAACACATACTTGAAAAATAATACAGTAAAAGCACTTTTTAAAATTGCTGGAAAATGGACGAACGTGTTTGAAGGTGAATGAGAGAATGGGCTGGGGAGACGGATCTGTGGGTAGACTATCTGATGCACAAACTTCAGGACTTAGGTTTGGATCCATGTCCTCATGGGAAAATCTGGGCATGGTCACACATGTCCAACCCTAGTACAGGAACTGGCCATCGGACTCAGCCCAAACCGTGAGCCTCAGCTTCAGTGGGAGACCCTGTCTCAAAAATAAAAACAGGAGGTCTGCCATTTTCTGAAAAGAAATGTACCGGGGAGGGGGGTAGAAAGGAGGTGTGTCGGGGCGGGGAATAGGGGACTGGGAAGAGAGGAGGGAGGGGAAACTGCAGTCCGGATGTAAAAAATAATGATAAAAAATTAAAATACAAAGCAGGATGAGCGACGGCTTCTCATTATAGCAGACTCGAAACATAAGCCGCTTGAGGACTCCTGCCAGAAGTGGCTAAGGGAGCAAACAGAACTTACCAGGCAGTATGAAAGTCTGAAATGGATCTGAAGGCACTACCAAGTGTAGGGCAGATTGTGAGTGAAGTGCTTAAACAGTTAACAGAAGAAAATTTCATCCTTAAAGCAACAAATGGGCCAAGATACGTTGTAGGTTGTCGTGGGCGGCTGGATAGAAGACGGCTGAAGCCGGGAAGGAGAGTCGCTTTGAACATGACTACACCATCAGGAGGTATTTGTCAGGAGAGGTGGATCCTTGGTTTATATGTCTCATGAGGATGCTGGAACTGTTTCTTATTCTGAGATTGAAGGGCTGTCAGAACAGATTTGGAAATTAATAGAAGTAATAGGATTACAAACCAAAGCATTATTCCAGTGTGTAGAAATAATACCTCCAAGGGGCTGTTTGCTATTCAGACCCCCAGGCACTGGGGAAATACTCTTGGCTTGACCTGTTGCCCTCAAGCCAGACTGCAATTTTCTAAACGCTATTGTGTCTAGTTCTATTGTGGACTAGTTCATTGGTGAAAATGTTTGTTTGACTAGAGAAATGTTTAATTACTCCAGGGATCACCATCCATGTATCTCTTTTATGGAGAAATAGATGCTGTTGGTGGCAGTTGTGTTTTTGAGGGTACATCAGCTGAGCGATTTAGAGAAGTTTAATGAAGTTACTAAATCAAATGGATGGATTTGATACTATGCATAGAGTTAAAATGATCTTGGCTACGAAGAGACCAGATACACTGGATCCTGCCTTGCTGCAACCAGGCAGATTAGGTTCAAAAATACATATGGATTTTCCAAATAAACAAGCACAATTTGATCTGTTGAAAAATCCACACTCTATTACAAAGCAAGATGAAGTAGATTCTGAAGCAATTGTAAAGCTCTCAGCTGGCTCTGTGGAACGCACCAAAGAAACGTTTGTACAGAAGCAGGTATGTTTGCAATTCGTGCTGATCATGATTTTGGAATTCAGGAAGACTTCATGAAAGCAGTCAGAAAAGCAGCTGACTCTAAAAAGCTAGAGTCTAAAGTGGACTACAAACCTGTGTGATTTACTGTAAGATTTGATGGCAGCATAACAGACATTGGCTTAATGTAAAGATGAAGTTAAGGAAAATAATGTGTGTATTGGCAGTGATCTCATTAAACATACATCTGAGCAATATACATGTTTATTACATATACAATAGTATATAATGCAATAACATTGGTTCAGAAGAAGTCAATGTTGCCTTTGCTGCAACAGAATTTACAAAAGACACGTTGAAGCTAGCTCTTCATAATTTTTGAAATTGCTTTTCCTATGCTTTGTGAGCATTTTGTACATCATTCAAAAACGGTTTGAGATAGTAGATAGCATTCTTATGATTTATTTTATATTTTGTTTTCCTTGTCATAAAAAATGGAATAAGGAGGCTGGAGAGATGGCTCAGTGGTTAAGAGCACTGACTGCTCTTCCAGAGGTCCTGAGTTCAATTTCCAGCAACCACATGGTGGCTCACAGCCATCTGTAAGGGGATATGATGCCCTCTTCTGGTGTGTCTGAAGAGAGTGACAGTGTACTCACTACATAAAATAAATAATTTTTTTTTTTAAAGAATACACCAGGAAACAAAAATTATCCTTTATGACATCAGTGGTATACTAGCTGGGGATGGCGACACATAACTTTAATCCCAGCCCTTGGGAGATAGAGGCAAGAAGATTTCTGTGAGTTCAAGGCCAGCCTGGTCTATGTAGTAAATTCCAGGACAGGCAGGACTACATTAAAAAAAAAAAAACAAAAAAAAAAAACCTTGTCTCAAAACAACAAAAATATCGTTATACACAGTACACACAGTTACCAACTAGTGTGTGCTTCTCTCTGTGTATTAGTTCCTTTTCCCTATTTATTTTCTATAGTGTTTACTATGAATACTGAGATTCTGTTATTTGATGCATAGATTTTTCCCCCTTAAACAGGAATTGTGTTATAAAATGTCATTTTAAACTTTTGGCCAGAAATCAGCCAGTACACAGTGCTGCTTTCTGATTTCTTTATGTTTATTGCCATAAACTGGTATTTTTTTCCCGTCTTGCATTTTCTTTTGTTTTGTTTTGTTTTTGTTTTTTGAGACAGGATTTCTCTGTATAGCCTTGGCTGTCCTGGAACTCACTCTGTAGCCCAGGCTGGCCTCGAACTCAGAAATCCGCCTGCCTCTGCCTCCCGAGTGCTGGGATTAAAGACGTGCGCCACCACAGCCCGGCTCCCATCTTGCATTTCCAAACTTTCAGAATTCTTTGAACACTTTCTTGTAAGTCAGATTATAATGTTGGTGTGTTCACCGTGTTAGTTCCACCTAATCCTCCACAGTGTTTGTGATGGCTATTCCAGGTTGTCAACTTGACTACATCTGGAATGGACTACAATCCAGAAATGGAGGGCACATTTGTGATCCAGATCTTGAGGCTGGAAGACACAGTCTTCTGACCTGGATCTTGACATGGAGGTCATGAGACATAGTGTCTATGAAAAGCTTAGGCCCAGGCAAGGCAGTACATACCTCTAATCCCAGGAGACTGAGGCAAGCCATTCTCTAAATTCAAGGTCAGCCTGGGTCTAAGCAAATTCCAGATCCAGGTGTGGAACTTGAGGGCATAAGGACATTGGAAGGAAGAAGATTTTTTTTACATTTATTTATTATATTTTAGACATACCAGAAGAGGGCATCGGATCCTATTACAGATGGTTGTGAGCCACCATGTGGTTGCTGGGAATTGAACTCAGGACCTTTGTAAGAGCAGTCAGTGCTCTTAACCACTAAGCCATCTCTCCAGCCCCGAAAGAAGATTCACTCACTCTTTTGCACCTGCTAGCACTTATTTGCCAGCACATCTGTTGGAATCTACTTCTTCAGATTGCAGCTTATACAGAAGACCAGATGAAACAACCTGCCTCACGGGACTGAGCAACTGCTAGATTCTTGGGCTTCCCATTCACAGCTGCCCATTGTTGAGTTAGTTGGACTACAGACTGTAAGTCATTGCAATAAATTCATTTGTATATAGAGACATTCCATAAGTTCTCTGACTATAGAGAGCCCTGACACAGTTTTATTAGCTTGAATTTTTTTCTTTTCCCCTTTTCCTTTTTTTGGGGGTGGGGTTGTTGTTATTGTTGTTGTTTTTCGAAATAGGGTTCTGTGTAGTCCTGGCTGCCCTGGAACTCATTGTGTAGATGAGGCTGGCTTTGGACTCAGAGATCTGTCTGTCTCTGCCTCTCAAGGGCTGAGATTTAAAGGCGTGGGTCACGACCGCCCAGCTATAGCTTGAACTAGTTTTTACATGCAACTAAATATGTGGAGAAAACACATTTACACAAAGCTCAGGTTTCTCTGACCTTTCTTTTGTCGTTTGCTTCATTTTTATTCCAAGCGAGCAAGGTTTATAGTGTTTACATTCTTTCTCTGAAGACCTAGCTCAGTGTGTTTTTCAATGCTATTCTGCAATATCTTGCCTGCAGAGATTTATTTTCACCGTTTCGTATATAAGGGAGTGGTTGGAATGAATAAAGATCCTTAGTAGGGGATTCTCATGGTTCCTACTCAAAGGTCAGAAGGCATATGGAATCTCAAAACTTTGTGCCGATGGCGCCATCTCTTGGCCTGCAGAGACAAGATGCAGTGTAGTCCTCCCGTCAGCAGGGTGCAGTGCGAGCCGGGCAGTGCAGCTTTGCTTCCGCGAGTCACACGCAGGCGCAGACGTGTACTCCCGGCAGCCTCCGCTCTTACCCCGCGCGGTGCATCACTTTGCGGACTCCGTGGAGGCTCAGCGCTGCGGCGGGCTCCGGCGGTGGGCGGGCTTCCGCGCTGCCGCCGCCGTGGCCCATGGGCAGATTCGTCTCGGAAGGCCGGGTGAGTGGCGCCGCGGCGTCTTTGGCAGGCGGTCTGATCCAGAACGGAGACTCGGATGAGCGCGCCTTCACGGATGCGCTGGACGCGAGGCCGCGGCTCTAGGCCGCGCCGTGAGGGGCGCGGGGATGCGGGCGCGGCACCCCGAGCTGCCCGGGGGTTCCCAGCCCTCCACGGTGGCTCCTTTAGCTTGCCGTGCTCGATCGGGCCGCCTAGATCTCCCCTCCACTTGTCCCGATCCTCTTGACAGTAAAAGAACTCTCCTCTTCATTGCCCTTGTCCAGACCGAGTTGTTGGTCGCTAGACCCCAGTAACCCAGAGTGCGTCGGGACTCAGGAATGGAGCGGCCAAAAAAGGCAAAACAAACCCCCAAACTTTTTTCCTTCCAGAGCTCCTGAAGTTAAGGGTTGAGGACGTTGTCTCACCTGGACAGGGAGAGATAGTTGTAATCCCCGGCATGCTCAGGCCTCTGTTAAGAGGAGTTTCAGCGTTCAATGCCCCTCCGCTAGCTTTTGAGCTGCTTCTGCTTGGACCAGTTGTGCTGTACTGCAAGCTCAGTGAGGCACCTGCAGGGGTTAGATCTCTTAAGAAGCAGGTTCGAAAACCCAGGCCTGGATCGATCTGAAGAACCAGATTACAAGCTGGAAAGACCTGGAAGAGGAGCCGATGTTGATTCAGTTTAGAGGAGCTTTATTACAAGTGCAGAAGTGGAAAGGCTGCACCAATGAGGAAGTGGGACAGCAACATCAGAGAAGCGCTGTAGAGTATTCTGCAGTTTAAGGTGGTGACAAGGGATGAAGAGGGATTTAGAGGGGTGATCATCCTGACCATCCATTGAGAAGTCAGGAGGGGAGGACCATTGACAAATTCTTATTGGTAAGGGATGGAAAGTATAATCTCCTAGATAATTCTGCTTGTTCTCAGAGTAGGTGAGACCTGTCTCTCTGCAACAGGTAGCTCTTTTAAATCATGAGCACATTTATAGTGGCATGGGCTGTAAGCATTTTGAGCTATCAAATTTTAGTAAATTCGAGGAACCTAGCCCAGGGAAGCATATGGCTAGAACGCCAGTGTTTGAGAGGTTTAGGCAGGAGATTGGGGGTTCTGTGGAAATCACAGGACAGCCTATGGGAGTTATTTTTCTCCTGCCATATGGATTCTCATTGACCCCCTGATTTGTTACCACATACCCCCTCCTCAGCATGAATTTTTCACACATCTTTCCAACAGGGAACAGTTCGCTCTAGTAGGTCATTCTACAAGTCTTTCAGAACAGTAGAGAAATTCGCTTTACTTCTGCTTAAGTTACAAATTACTCTAGTTAGTTTGCTTTGGATAGGCTGTGGCCTCTGGCATCTTGGTAATATGGATGGGAAATTTAAACTGGGAAATTTAAACTGTCAGCATTGGCTTAGCTGCAGGTGGAGGGGAATAAATGATTCTGTAAAATGTCATCATTAAGTCCTGAGTAGAAGATATGATTGTGTTGTATATCAAGCTAACTGGGTAGACTTGAAGACTCATGATGGTTGTCTTGGTTGTCAACTTGGATACATCTGGAATTTACTAGAACCCAATGGCTGGCCACACCTGAGAGGGATTATTTTGGTTTGGGAGTTTTTTGTTTGTTTGTTAGTTTGTTTTGGTTTTTTGTTGTTGCTGTTGTTGTTGGAGATGGTTTCTTTTTGTCTCTCCTGGGACTCATAGATGGTTCTGAGCCACCAGTACAGGTGGTTGTTAGGAACTGAATTCAAGACCTCTGGAAGAGCAACCAGTACTCTTACCCATTGAGCTGTCTCTCTAGCTCCTGGATCTGTATGGTTAATAATGCCCCACAGAGAGAGCTTCCACCTTACTTCATTATCTGTTCTATAACTGGAGGATTTTACTCTAGAGGACTGTTTTTCAATAGTGCCTAGGTATAGTTTCCATTTGTGACAGCAGAGTCCGTGATGCAGCTATTTAAACACAGAGCCTGTTCATAACTCGCTTCTGATTTGCTTTATTTACTCTCTGCCCTTGCTTGTCTTTCAGCATTAAACCAAAAAGATGTCCCTATATGATGACCTGGGAGTGGAGACCAGTGACTCAAAAACTGAAGGCTGGTCCAAAAACTTCAAGCTTCTGCAGTCCCAGCTCCAAGTGAAGAAGGCAGCACTCACTCAAGCCAAGGTAAAAACAGGCCCAGAGCAGGAGTGGCAAAGTCTGCTGGGTTCCTTGAGAACGGTTTGGTTTAAGCTTGCTCTTTTGCCCCCTTGTTGGTTAAATATAAAAGAGTGAATGGGGAGAGTGGTGGAGAGTTAATTACTTTACTTTTCCTGGCTCTTGGAAATAACACAACTATTTCATGGAGTAGGAATGAGGAAAGGCAGTGTTTTCAACTCAGCCATGAGGCTGGCTTTAGATTGGAGTGTGTAAGAGACTGACTGAGAACTGCTTTTGTACCCACAGTCCTAATATTCTGGTACTCCTGGTCTAGGCTGGGTCCCAGCTAGTTTATTGTATGAAGCTTGGAATTGAGCTTTGCAGAATACTCAGAGCCACAGTGTGCACCACGAAAGGCTCTGATATTTGTGAACATAGCCGGCATTTCTAGTTATAGGTGGGAATTGCTCATCTGCGTTGTATACCTGTTAGACACGGCATTGCCTTTGAAATAGTGCAACGTTTTCTCTGTTTCTGTGTTTGTTTTCAACCTAAGATCTCAAAACGTGTCTGTGTTGACCAAGGTGTCCTCAAATTCACAGAGGTCTGCCTGCCCCTGCCTACCAAGTTCTGGTATCACCACCACACCCAACTATGCAGATATTTTACTGTCAGCTATTAGCAAATATCTTGAGATTGCAAATAGATTTTAATCAGTCAAGATGGAACGTAATGTTTAAGATATCAATCTGTATGGTTGATTTCTTATGAGGAAGTGAAGCTACATTGTTTCTCTTGGGCCTTTCAGAGAATTTCTCAGAGTACTAACCAAACTTGTAAAAATACTTGGTAGAGAAAAATTTACCTGTATCTGAAAGGTGAAGATATGGTTTCATTTGTATTTCATTTTTGAAAATACAAATTAAATTTTAAAATGAGCAAATAAGTGATTGTCATAACCCCCTTTGTGGAAAGTTAGGGTTTATATTATGATTTTGTACATGATACCTGGATGATATGTTGTTGCTTAAAGCACCATTAAAGTTCAGAGAGCTCAAACTTCCCGATAAGAATGAAAGTTTGTACCACTTTAAATTGTAAAACTGAGAAGTTAAACTTTCATGATCACTGTCAGTCCACATGATCTGCCATGGCATCTTAGCAAGCTGAGAATTTGTTGTTCACCAGCTTGCTGTGAGTTATTCTTGTCTATAAGCTTTAACCTCAATCTGAACAGGTTTTGGATCTGCTAGAACAGAGAGGTATAAGTTAAGGAGACATGTAAAATAAGCAGCATTTGTGATAAAAGTGTCATAGAGAAGAACAAAGATGGAGATGGTGTTAAAGAAGGGGGACTGCTGAAGATGGGGAAACCAAACGCACGTTTGGGAAACTTGCAGGGATGTGAGATGGCTCAGTGAGTGAAGATCTCTAGAACCGCATGGTAGAAGAGTCCCAGCCCTCCCACATACGCATGTACACCCAAGCAAGCATTATTTGGTTGGGGTAATCATTCTAAAAGAAGTAGGGTAGGGCTGGCCCTCTACAGACAGAGAGGTGCATCTCTAGTTTAAGGCTAGCCATAAAATGGTCACATTTACTATCAACTTTAGGTGAGGAACTCTGTGCCTTTAAAAAAGAGCAAAAAAAAAAAAAAAACATGACGATGTAGCTCAGTTGGTAGAGTGCAGGAAGTCCTGTGTTAAATCCCCTGTGTATAGACTGGGTCTGTTGATCCACCAGCACTCAGCAATATGGAGGGAGAAGATCAGGATCCGAGTTCATCATCAGCTACATAGGGCACTGGAGGCCAGCCTGGGTTCCATAAGACCCCTCAGAAAACAGTAAGAACGCTGATTGTGTTAGACTCTTACCTTTTTAATGCTGATGTTATCAGAGCCAAAGGTTTGTTACAGAGACCAGAAAAAGTGTCTTTGTTACAAGTAGCATGAATTTTAGTTTGGAAGTTTGGTGTGTTTTTCTTGTTTCTGATGTCAGAGCCAGAGGACAAAGCAAAGTACAGTGCTCGCTCCGGTCATCGACCTGAAGCGAGGAGGCTCCTCAGATGACCGGCAGATCGTAGACACGCCACCTCATGTAGCAGCTGGGCTGAAGGTGAGCCTGCATCCACCCATGCTTTGAAGCCGTTCCACTTTTCTTTCTTTTACATGTGTGTTCCTCTTTTTACAAGACTAACCTCGTTTTTATTTGTGTGTGTGTGTGTGTGTGTGTGTGTGAGTGTGTGTGTGTACCCATGGAGGCCAGGGGGACATTAGATCTCTTAAGGCTGGAGCTAGGCATTTGTGAACCTTGTGTGGGCGCTGAGAATCAAACTCCCGTCGGTGCTGTGATAGAACAGAAAGCACTCTTACCCTCTGACAGTCTCCAGCCCCATACAAGGTCTCTTCAATAGACCACTGAAAGCTAATATTATTTTCAACTCAAGTTTTACTTCATCACCATCAGAACCTTTATTACCTAAAATCGTTTATTATGGAAACTTCGGGAATAAAAGATGGGTAAAGACTCAAAGCATATCTTTTCAATCATGCGTACCCTCCAGGCATTACAAAATTATATAATTTTAGAATATCTTTCTATAACTTCTCTGCCTTCTGATATCTAATTTGTTTTTAGTGATTGTCCATCCATCCTGGTCAAAACTATAGAACTACTTGGTCATTAGTACTGGCTGGTTTTGTGTCAACTTGACACAAGCTGGAATTATCACAGAGAAAGGAGATTCAGTTAAGAAATTGCCTCCATGAGATCCAGCTGTAAGGCATTTTCTCAATTAGTGATCAAGGGGGGAGGGCCCATTGTGGGTGGTGCTATCTGGGCTGGTAGTCTTGGGCTCTATAAGAAAGCAGCTGAGCAAGCCAGGAGAAGTAAGCTAGCCAGTAAGCAGCATCCCTCCATGGGCTCTGCATCAGCTCCTGCTCCTTGACCTGCATGAGTTCCAGTCCTGACTTTTTTTCATGATGAACAGCAGCATGAAGTGTAAGCTCAATAAACCCTTTCCTCCCCAACTTGAATCTTGGTTATGATGTTTGTGCAGGAGTAGAAACCCTGACTAAGACATCATTTAAACATACTTTCATGTGTGTGTTTTGCCCGCATGCTTTAGTGCACTACATGTGTGCCTGTTGCCTGTGTGGATGCATCCCCTAAGATAGAGGTGGGACAGTTAGGAGCCACCATATCAGTGATGGGAGTGAAACTTGAGTCCTCTGGAAAAGCAGTCAGTGCAATTAATTATTGATGCACATCTCCAGCCCCTATATGGTCCTTTTTAATGGCTTCAGTGGATTGCCTCCAGTGGATTACCTGTAACTTAAATCTTCTAATGTAAACTATGTGATTGTTCTTGTCTGTTAATAGTATTAGAACTCATTTTAGAGAAAGGCATTAAAAATAAAAAATTGGGCGTAATGCTGTACTGTCATTAATAGGACCTGCTCCAGGGAAGCAGAAGGCTTGGGAGATGTTCAAGTCATCCTTGGCTGTGTGTCTAGTTTGTGGCTCTGTGGGACACTATCTGGAGGGAGCAAGGGAAGTCTGGAAAATGATGCTCTGTTTTCACATATGTGTTTTACAGATATCATTCAGATGATGACTGTGACAGTATAAACCTCATGTAAGAGATGCTGTTTGTCAGTGCTTTTCTGTACAGTTGTGCTGCCATGTGGTGAGGGGAGGCCTTCTAGGCACGTGTTGACTCACCAGGAAACAGACGTTCCTTAGATAATCTGGAAGGCCTCTCTTTCTTCAGCCTGTGACCTTAGCTTCTATGATAACCCTGTAGGATATGAGATGGTACTTACTTAGGTGTTTTTACTTCCTCAGGACCCTGTGCCCAGTGGGTTTTCTGCAGGGGAAGTTCTGATTCCCTTAGCTGATGAATATGACCCTATGTTCCCTAACGATTATGAGAAAGTGGTGAAGCGCCAGAGAGAAGAGCGGCAGAGGCAGCGGGAGCTGGAAAGACAGAAGGAAATAGAGGAAAGAGAAAAGTAAGCTTCATCTTGTTCTGGGAGCCAGTGTCTTCAGTCAGTGTGCATTACAATCAGTAAATTTAGGATTGTCACTAGGCCTGAGGTTATGGTTTCAGTCAACAAGAGTTTACTTGGTTTTGATTCCATCCCATATTGATAGCACACTTGAGAAAATTTATTTATAGACTCTGAAAACCTAAACTGTAGACTTTGCATGAATTAGAAGAATAACTTAGAAAATCCACTGGTATCCAGGTGTGGTGGTACATGTCTGTACTCCCACCTAGAGAGTATTCAAGGCCAGCCAGTTCAAAATCAAAACCACAGAAACCATTGTTAACATTTGTTCTAGGGCTTGTGACTGCTAGTATTTCAATGCTATTCCTCTACTGTATTTTGTTTTTTGGGTTTTTTTTGTTTAGTTTTTGGAGACGGTTTCTCTGTGTAGCTCTGGCTGTCCTGGAAATCACTCTGTAGTCCTGCCTGGCCTCAAACTCAGAAATCTGCCTGCGTCTCTCTCCTGAGGGCTAGGATTAAAGGCTTGGGCCAATACACCTGGCTTCTTTTCTTATTTCTTTTTTTAAAGATTTATTTACTTTATGTATATATAAGTAAACTGTCACTGTCTTCAGACACACCAGAAGAGGGAATCTGATCCCATTACAGATGGTTGTGAGCCACCATGTGGTTGCTGGGAATTGAACTCATGACCTTTGGAAAAGCAGCCAGTCCTCTTAACCACTGAGCCATTTTTCCAGCCCCTTCTTTTCATATTTTTTAGCCAGATGAAATTACATGTGTTTTTAAATTTACTTATAATACTTATAATTTAAAATTGTAGGTAATAGGACTTATTTCTTAATTTTTAACTTTAATTTAATTTATTCTCTCATATATCATTAGATTCTGACTGTAGTTTTTTCTCCTCCTCTCCTCCCAGTTCCTGAAATCATATGCCATAATATCAAAAGTTAAATGTCAAAATTTTTTTCTTAGTAATTATACCCATGTATCCATTAAAGTTGTTCATTTTTTTCTTTTAAATTTTTCTGTTGAATCCATTCCCAGAATATATATAAAAATTAACAATTTTTACTTAAAGAACATTTTTCTTTTTTCCTTTTTAGGTTTTTTGTTTCTTTGTCTTGTCTTGTTTTGCCAAGAGGAAGTCACAATGACATTTAAGCTTTATGTTCTATACTAATTTATCTGTGATGACTATTTGTTATTTTGTCATTACAGGAGGCGTAAAGACAGACATGAAGCCAGTGGGTTTTCAAGACGACCAGACCCAGATTCTGATGAGGATGAAGATTATGAGCGAGAGCGGAGGAAAAGAAGTAAGACGCAAGCGTAGGCAGGCTCACTCTAGAAGCAGCTCTGTCCCGGGCTTTGCTTTCCCTTTCCTGTGAACGTAGTGTAGTTCACACTGGTTTGGGTAATTGGGGGCTGGGCCAGTGCTCTAGATTCCCACCAGTCCACATTCCGTGGCAGCTTTGGCTTATGCTGTTTAATCTGTACTCCACTCTGAACTAACTTTCTTTCTTTTTTTTATTTATTTATTTTGGTTTTTCGAGACAGGGTTTCTTTGTGTAGCCCTGGCTGTCCTGGAACTCACTCTGTAGACCAGGCTGGCCTCAAACTCAGAAATCTGCCTGCCTCTGCCTCCTGAGGGCTGGGATTAAGGGGGTGCACCACCACTGCCCTGCGAGACAATCTTATTAAAGAGCCCTGAAACTATATCCCAGTCATATTTTAAACTCATGACCATCCTCCTGCCTCAGCCCCCTGAATGCTAAGATTATAGGTACACCAGCACAGTTCCAATGCTTTTCTTACTTAGAATGAAGATAATGTTTATTGAATGCACTTACTTACTTTCTTACTTAGAATGAAGATAATGTTTATTGAATGTGTCTGGTACTGTTGTATACTTGATGCATGGTATCAGCCACTATTTGATTTTGATTAACATTTTCTCTGTGTTGAATACTTTCAAGTTTCATCTTCTCAGCCCATAAAGTGACTGCTGTCTTTTTTGTAAGGTGTGCTTTCTGTATATTAAGAAAATTTCCTCCTTGAAACAATAACGGGAAATATGTAGCTTCAGTAAGAAGCTTTGTGTTTGAACTTGTAACTGACAAAGAACCAGCAGCATTCTACCTGTGATGTACACAGTAATCCCACCTTCTCTCAATGGCTTTAAACTTTTCAAGGTTTTAGTCACTCATATTCTACTGAAGTCTGAAAATACAGAATATTCCAATAGAATATTCTGAGAGGAGCTACATTGGCAGACTTTTTATTGGTATATTGATATAATTGTTAGTGACTGTTGTTATTCTCTTACTATGCTTAATCTATAACTTGGACTCTTATCAGTGGGCATAGTGGTGTGTGCCTGTAGTCCTGGCACTTTGTAAGTGAAAACAGGAGCACAAGCTCAAGGCCAGTGCGGACAAACAAAACAGAAAATGACTTTGTAAATGAAATTTTTTCTATTAAAAATATCTCTTAAGAAATTTAAGGTTTTCTTTAGGTTTATATTTCTTGTTAATGTATGTCACCCAGTCTATTCATCATATTTCATCTCTACTGGCTTTAATTTCTTTTGTGAAACATTTTGGGCTGATACAGCATGGTTTTATAATCAATTTCAATTGATCTTACTATTCCATGGATGAAGTTACAATACATCTGGGTGGGACTCTTGAGACAGGGTCTCCTGGTGCTGGAAGTCACAGCCCTCTGTGACCTCCCGGAGTGCTAATGCTAGAGCTATGGCCAGGACACTGTGTGTTTTGGGATTCATATAATGAAGAATTCCTTACATTCTGTTCACGATATCCTAGCTGTCATGTCTTTCGGCTGTGTCCACATTACCTGACCAGCAGACATGGGCAGGGATGGTGGCACTGCCTAACATGTCTATCTTAAGAGCTGGGACTCATACTCCCAAGAGGTGTTAGGGACTTTCTTGGTGGGGCAGTGACTTTGGCATCACAGGGAACTGGATTTATTCCATTTCTTCAGATTCATTCTCTGATTGTTTTCTCAATTGGAAACTGGAAGCTGTAATTACTTTCCGAAGTTTTTGTAGCCAGAATAAAGCGGTGACTACAGGTGCCAAACCGGTGTGCTTATTTTGGCCTTTTCCTTAAAATGTGCTGCTAACCACAGTCCTTGTGTCTTCACAGGTATGGGAGGAGCTGCCATCGCCCCACCGACTTCTCTTGTAGAGAAAGACAAAGAGTGTATGTACACCTCTTTCCCTTATTATCTTCTTCTCACATGGATATTTGTGGACCGTGAAGATCCTAAGCTTGAATCTCTAGTTTCCTGAGTTTAGAGCAAAATAGCCTGGCTCTCACCCCTGAAGTCACAGTGGCCCTTGCTTGTGCTACACTGGGGTGCTTTGCTTTGTTCTGTTTGTTTTGCAACAAGGACTCAACTATGTAGTACTGGCTAGCCTGGATGTGACCTCTGCCTTCTGAATGCTGGGATTAGAAGCATGTACCACCATGCGCCATCCCACACTGGAGACTTTTACATACTAGACTCCGAAATACAGAGTTGGTTTGGATATTTTTGTTGTTGTTTTGTTTTGTTTTTGCTTTTTGTTTTTTCCTTTGCGGGGTAAGGTTCAAGACAGGGTTTCTCTGTATAGCCCTATCTGTTCTGGAACTTAGTTTGTACACCAGGCTGGCATTGAACTTAGAGATCTGTCTGCCTCTGCCTCCTTAGTGCTGGGATTAAGTGCCCAGCCTGAAATGGAGATTTTTATACAAGAAAATAACTCATTTTTATTGTTATTTTCATCAAGGTTTCATGTTTGTGATAGGTTCATTTGAAGTAAATAAAAGCAATAATAAATAGTAGCTCATGCCCCTTGACTAGCATGAAGGACAATGGCAGGAAATACTCAAATTCAAGGATAGCCTGTGCTATATAGTGATTTTTCCAGGCTAGCTTGTGCTAGAGGGATATATGCAGGGGATGCACTCAATGAAACAAAACTAAAAGCCATCAATAATCTTTTGAAAATATGTATTCTAATTTTATGTATATGAGTGCTTTGTCTGTCTCACAAACCTCAAATAGGCAACAGATTGTGTAACTGAGGTTTAGACTGTGACTGAGCAGTTTCTGTCTACTTGTATTGCTAAACATATCCACCCGCTGTCAGGTCTCTCCTGGAGCTCTTCTAAAACCTGGAAGTTACAATTGGGCTTTGTCCTGTGCTTTGCGCAGAGCCATGCCTAAACTTATTAAAAAAATAAATGGCTGGGCCTGCAGAGAGAACTCAGTGGTTAAGAACACTGGCTGCTCTTCCAGAAGACTCAGGTTCAATTCCTAGTACTCACATAGTGGATAACAGCCATCTGTAACTCCAGTTCTAGGGAATCTAACACCTTCTTCTGTTCTTCACGGGCACCAGACATGCATGCGCATGGTACATAGGGATACGTGCAGGGAAAACACTCACACCTAAAACAAAAATAAGACAAAATTAAAAGCCTGTCTTAGTCAGGGTTTCTATTCCTGCACAGACATCATGACCAAGAAGCAAGTTAGGGAGGAAAGGGTTTATTCAGCTTACACTTCCACACTGCTGTTCATCACCAAAGGAAGTCAGGACTGGAACTCAAGCAGGTCAGGAAGCAGGAGCTGATGCAAAGGCCATGGACGGATGTCTCTTACTGACTTGTTTCCCCTGACTTGCTCAGCTGGCAATAGAATCCAGGACTACCAGCCCAGTGATGGCACCACCCACAAAGGGCCCTCCCACTCTTGGTCACTAATTGAGAAAATGCCTTACAGCTGGATCTCATGGAGGCATTTCCTCAAGGGAGGCTCCTTTCTCTCTGATAACTCCAGCTTGTGTCAAGTTGACACAAAACCAGCCAGTACAAAGCCATCAATAATCTTTTGACAATATTTATTATATTCTAATTTTATGTGTATGAGTGTTTTGCCTGCATTATACTTGGTACCCGTAGAGGTTAGAATAGGGCATTGTGTCTTTTGGAACAGGATTTATGAAGGCTATGAGCCACCATGTGGTGCTGGGAACTGAACCTGGGCCCTCTATATGATAGCCAGTGCTCTTAACTGTTGAGCTACCACTTCAGCCTCATATTCTTTAGTATGCATTATAGTATTTATTATGTTTTAAAGGAAGATAATTTAAGAATATGATTGATTATATATTGTACAAACAAAACACTTGACAAACAACTCAGTTTCTGCAGCAGGGTCCATGTACCTGATGTCTTTAAAGCTTCCGGTTGATGCGTTAATGCTAATGCACACGAGATCCTGACTTCAAAGATGGGTTTTAATGGTCTGTGCAGCTAGCTAAGGTAGCATCTCTAGCAAGTACGCTTATCCTATGGGACTTTTGAGAGTTACGCTATATCTCCTTGGAGCACACAGAAATCTTAGTCAAGCAAGAGTTGTCATTTAAGTGAGTGCTTTAACAGGTGAGCAACATTTCAGAAAGATGTAGAAAAGGACACTTGAGCCAGGCAGTGGTGGCACACGCCTTTAATGCCAGCACCTGGGAGGCAGAGGCAGGCGGATTTCTGCCTGGTCTACAGAGTGAGTTCCAGGACAGCCAGGACTACACAGAGAAACCCTGTCTCGGAAAACAAAACAAAAGAAAAAGAAAAGGACCCTTGGGGAGATACGACCTGTAGAACTAGGAATCCTCTTCTACTTGTGGTTTTAAAAAGCCAAACAGATCCTGTAACCCAAAAATGTTTTAGGGGCAGAAGGATAGCAAAGTATGTGTGTATTAACAATATGGTGCGCTGTTCTGAATGCTAGTTTTATGACTTTTAAAATGCTGGGGGTGTGGAGGCGGATAGCTCACCCATGGTGAGTGCGTACTGCTTCCCAGAGGCTGTGGTCAGGTTTCCAGCAGCAGCACCTGTTCATGCATACACTCAGGCATATGCATGACATAAATGAGAGACTCTGAAAACTAATCTCAGAACAATTCATGGTGGCTGTGAAGACTGGGTGCGGGAATAGGGACAGTGTTCTTTAGGAAAGAAAGAACGTAACAGAAATGTAGGTTAAGTCAGTTCAGGGTTGAGGGTGGAAGCTAGTGAAGCTTCTGGTGTTTTGCAGAGCTGTGGTGAGCCTGCTTTACTTTTCTTCAACAGTACCCCGAGATTTTCCTTATGAAGAGGACTCAAGACCTCGATCACAGTCTTCCAAAGCTGCTATTCCTCCCCCAGTGTATGAGGAGCCGGACAGACCAAGATCTCCAACGGGCCCCAGCAACTCCTTCCTTGCTAACATGGGGTAAGTGCCAAGTGTCCTCTCCAGCTGAGAGAACTCAGAGGTTGGGGGTGTGGCTCAGTCCTGCAATACCAGCACCTTGAAGATGGAGGCAGAAGGAGTCGTAGTTTCAGGCTAGCCTGGGCTACACTGTGAGACTGAGATATAATAAGTGTTTGCTGCTTTTTCCCTAGGTAGAACTCATTTGAACAAGAAGCCACTTGGATTTCTAGAGAAACACTTGTTTGGTCACATATTGCTCTATAAGGATTAGTATCCGTACCACACTGAGTGCTTTCCGAACCAGTGAGGGTTTGTACAAAGCAGCCTTCTGGTACGAGTCAGGGTGGCTTAAGCACATTTTGCTATATAGGAGAAGTTTCTGATAGTTACATCATTTCTCATAACATGCAAATAAAATAGGAATTAGAGATGGTTCATGAAATCTCCAAAGGGTGAGGGGCACTGGGTTTTCCTGAGGAAATGGGTCATTTGCCTTAGACTGTGACAGGTCTTACACCTTTGTTTGGTTTTAAGAAACTGTAGACTGTAGACGCAGCTCATTGGAAGGTTTGCTGCTCTCAGAGGCCTGGGCTGTGTCCCTAATCACTCCCCGAAAACAGAAGCACCTTTTGTCATTTGAGCTAGAGTAATTGTCATAGTAAGGAAAGAAATCAGTTTTAAGATTGGCGTTCAGTAACCAGTGGGTTTTATTTCTTTGTCCCAGGTAGTATCCCCTTATAGCCCAGGTTGGCCTCACACTCACTATTCTTTGGCTACCTGCCTCAGTCTCTGGAGTGCTCACGTTAGGATTGCAGGAGTGTGGGGCCAGTATATTTGATTTGATTTGTGTTCTGATGCTGTGAAAGACTGCTCAGGTGGCATTGCCCTACATTTTTTGTTCCCTGCTGTTAAACAGAGTGCTGCTTGCAGTGTAGGTTCTGAGGACCCTCAGGAGGTACCAGTGAGAGAGCTGAAGTAGACAGCTGGCCTCAAGAACAGCAGGAGGACTTTTCAGATAATGGAAGTTCTTTCTTCAGTCAGATGATTTCAGCTGCTACTAATGGAGACTGCATTTAGCAGTGCAAATGTCAATTCCAGCACAGTGTCTTAGAGGACAGTGTCGTGTCAGTGACAGCACCTCACTGGAGGGGAAGAGGGCAGGGGAAGTGCTTCTGTGTCTTTCTTGTCCTTCCTGTTCACCATAAAAATGGTCGCTTTGTTTGATTTTCATTTAAACAAGAATTAGATTTTTAACTTGTACTTAAGAAAGCTCCAATATAGTATAGTTTAGCCTTTGTAGTAGTTTGCTTTGCCCTGGGATGGTTTGTTCAAAAGGAACTCTGAAAGGAATTGCAGAACATAAATAGGTACAGCTCTAGTGGAAGCTGGGCTTCGTGATCCAAAGCCAAGCAGATGGTGTCACTGGGGACACTCTTGAGGCCTTTGGACACCAGGACTAAATTGGTGCCCTCTTACAGAAAGCAGCAGACCAAGAATCCAGTTCCATTAGTGCCCTTAGCACCTGGAAAAAGGTTTTCAAATGCTTTCTTTCTTTGCTGCCATAGATCCAGTATATTCTGGTGTCGATGGCATCAGCTCTAAGGATCCTTTTCCTTTCCTCACAGTGGCACAGTGGCTCATAAGATCATGCAGAAGTATGGCTTCCGAGAAGGTCAGGGACTGGGGAAGCATGAGCAAGGGCTAAGCACTGCATTGTCTGTGGAGAAGACCAGCAAGCGTGGCGGCAAGATCATTGTGGGTGATGCGACAGAGAAGGGCGAGTCTCAGGGTAAGTTCACAGAGCAGTGTGGGCTCTTCATTCCAGAGGGGACTGTGCATCCTCCCTCGAGAAGCAGTGACTGCTAGTTATGACATGGTTTCCATTTCTGTCTTGTGAAACCAAGAAGCCTGAGACTTGTCTTTATGTTTCAGAACCAAGACAGACATGAAATATGCTTGTGGGAGTAAAATTTCTCAGCTGCTTTGATTAGGCAATGGATCTTTCTACCTTGATAAAATGCTTAGTGCTTGTGCTTGCTTTCTCCACACCTTCAGTGAGTCTCAGGGTTTTTTTTCCTTTCAGTATAGATGTGGTTTTGGTTCACTTACTGGTCATTCATTTGGTGAGGCCTAGAGTCAGCTCCTCTGAATTCCCTTCCTAAAGTATGGTAACAGCTTGACTGACAGTCCTGTTGGTGCACAGCCTCAGCAGCAGCCAGTTGCCTGAGTGCTCGCTGCTAGTTTAAAAAAAGGGTGATCCAAATTTACAATAGTTTCTAAAGTCAGCTTAGCCAGTAGCTAATAGATAGTTAATTGTCTGAGCTAGCAACTTAAACTATTACTCGAAGACAAGGGTTATCAGTAAATATTATAAACTGTGTGCTCTGCCAGCCCTTCAGGAAATGAAATGAGCAAAAGATGGTGAGTGATGGTGGAAGCTAGAAACTTTGAGAACGTGCCATAAATGCATATATCAAAGAACATATGTTTACCACAGTGACTGCTTGCATAGATGCTTTTGTAGAGGACTCTCGGACACAGTGATGAAGTTGACATTGTAATTGAATTAGTCTTGTACTGGGACTCAGTAACACTTCTGTTATAACTCTGTAACACTTCTTAGTTTCATTTCCTGTTGCTGTGGTAAAATAACCTGACAAGCAGCTACGAGAGGAAGTGTTTATTTGGCTCAATCTAAATCCAGGTTACAATTCGTTACTGAGGGGCAGTCAGGGCACCGGGAACTTGAAGCAGCCAGTCACATAGCATGTAGTTGGGATCGGAGAGTAATGAATAATACATACGACCTAGTCTTGGTTTCCTTTTCCCATCCTTGTGTGGTCTAGGCCTCCAAACTGCAGGAGTCCTCCCACTTCGATGACTGTAACTAAGATACTATCTCACAGACATTCTTAGAGGCCTTTCTAGACCTCTAGGTTTAATTATGTCTAGATTTTGTATGTCTAGATTTAATTAGGACAATTAAAACTAACGATCATAGTGTCTCATGTTTTGATACAGATGCATCCAAGAAGTCGGATTCAAATCCATTAACTGAAATTCTTAAGTGCCCTACTAAAGTGGTCTTGCTGAGGGTAAGAAGTAAAAGAAACCTGTCCCTTGATTCTGTGTCACCCGTCTGTCTTTACAGGCTTTCACAAAGTCCCACTGGTATCCTATAAAATTCTGAAAATGTGGGCTGGAGCAATGGCTCAGTGGTTAAGAGCATGGGATGCTCTTCCAGAGGACCCGAGTTTGTTTCCCAGCACCCAAATGATGGTCCACAGCTGTCTATAACTCCAGTTCCCGGGGATCTACCCTCTTCTGGCCTCTTGAGGGCACCAGGCACTCAAATGGTACACAGACATACATTCAAGCAATGCCCATACATTTAAAAAAAAAAAAAACAAAAAAAAAAATAATAAATTTTTGAAAAGATTACTGAAAGTGATACTTTTGCAAATAATACCTTTGGGTAGATCCTTACAGATGGGTTTAGGTTATCCTCTCAGTAAGGTGTTACATGAGACTTCAGTGACTAATTAGTTAAAATGGTTAGAAATTTCTGGAACATCCTCTTAGGTGTTCTGCACAGATCCTCTTGTAACACTTTTCAAAGCTTCCTGTTTGTTTACAGAAATGCCAGCTTTAGTACTTTAGAGACAGAATTCTCCATTCTGTCTTTTGGGATTAGAACATATCCCACATCTAGGATGGGGCTCAGTGTTGGGGCACTTCCCAGTGTGTGCAAGGTTCTAGTTCTGGTAGGAGAGAGAACATTTGCCTTTATGAAAGAAAGTGTTATTTCTGAAACCCGTAGAATTTGTAAATAATCTTGTACTCATTTCTTTGTATATAGAACATGGTCGGTGCAGGAGAGGTCGATGAAGACTTGGAAGTTGAAACGAAGGAAGAATGTGAAAAATATGGCAAAGTTGGGAAATGTGTGATATTTGAGGTACGGAGATTTTCTCTTGTAATTGGCGGGTTGTAAATCCCCTCTACAAGTGGCATTTGTCTACTAACATTGTCTCCCTGGAAAAGCCAGAGCATGTCACTTAGACTTCTATTGCTAGGTGGTTTTTGTTTGTTTGTTTTGTTTTTAAGACAAGGTCTCCCTTTGTAGACAGGCTGACCTTGAGCTTATAGAGATTTCTTGCCTCTGCCTTCTGAATGCCAGGACTAAAGGCGTGCATCACTACTCCCAGCTATGTGTTAGTTTTAAATGTAAAAACAAAAATAGTTCTTATTTAGTAATACAAATGTTTTATTACATCATTTTGCAAGTATTTAGTGCCTCACATGGAGCCCATTCTGTACTGAGAACATTTAAGATACCAGAAATGTGTGTGTTTTCAAGGATATGTTCAGTTGAAGAGACAGCACATAACAAATAACCAGGAAATACAAAATAGTAGACCTAATAGTGTTGGCTCTGAGTACAGGTCTTGAGGATGGCATCAGCCTAAACAAACGGACACAGTCTTATCACTGTCACACGTGAACCAGGCTTTGAATAGAGTGTAGGGGTGGCAGAAGAAGGGGCTTTAGGCTAGGTGAGGACTCCTGGGAATTATTTGAACTCGTGCTTAAATACATGACATGAAGCCATATTGTGGAAGGCTTGGACCCTAAACAAAGCTAGTGAAAATGCAGACCTATGTGAGAGCAGCTGTGTAGCAATAGCTTTCACTGCTGCTGCTGCTGCTTCACCCTGTGTCTGCTGCATAACACTTGATTACATGCTAGTTACCATGGGCAGCTTCCTCTAGAAAATCAGACTGTATTACTTAGTTTTAGTTATGTTTTCCCAGCCCCTAGCACAGTACCCTCAAAAACATTAGTACAGTATTTGATATGAGCAGTTTATTTTGTTGTTGGTTGACCACTTTTGTCATGTGTGTGCACGAATATACATACATATTAATAGTTGAAATTAGAGTGTATGCACGGACACAACTTTACTCCTGTGTTCCTTTTCATTCTAGATTCCTGGTGCCCCTGATGATGAAGCAGTACGGATATTTTTAGAATTTGAGAGAGTCGAATCAGCAATTAAAGGTTTGTTGTACTATTAAAGAATTTAACAAATATTAAAATTACTATTTGTTTTGATGTCTTTCAAGAGTCCTGTATTAACTGATTGTCCTTTGGTTTGCCTTTCAGCTGTTGTTGATCTGAATGGGAGGTATTTTGGTGGACGGGTGGTTAAAGCATGTTTCTACAATTTGGATAAATTCAGAGTCTTGGATCTAGCAGAACAAGTTTGATTGTAACTTAAAATCACCTCCTTGATCCTTACATGAGCTGCAGACTGAGCAATGACACAGGCGTCAGCCTCCATGGCTATTGGACACTGAAACTCTTGGATGGACTTCTAAAATATATGTTGATGGATCCCTTTTTTATTTTGTGGTTTTTTTTAATATAGTATAAAAATCCTTTAAAAATCTGTGTGCTCTCTGGTTGTTTCTCTCTATTCCTTCTGTGTTGATTGTTTCTACTGGGACTTTTAGCCGCGCAGCATGTCTGGTACTGCAAGGCCTAGAAAGGCTTAGGGGGAGTTTGTATTAAATCATCCTTTTCCTCCGTCCTGATAAAGCCTTCACATTGTGGAGCTGTAGCTCCAACATCGTATAATGAAGTCATCTTGGCGCTCTGCTTGAGGTGAAAATGCTTGCTTTCTCTAGTAGAGAAGTCTAGTGACTGGAAAAACTCTTAGCCTGAATAATGATTGAGGAATCAAGAGCCCATGTGACCTGGCTTGAGCTGTTTGCTGTTTAAGCCAGACTGTAGGGTTTGCTATGGGATTGTGGAATATATGGGTATAGAAATCATTTTAGGATGGATTAGAACCATCAGCTAACCCAAGCCCAGAAGGTGCATTATAAGTGTGTACCCAGCTTCTTTGGGAATATACCAACGAAATCTGAAACTGTTAGTGCACGCACAAGTGAATGGAAGAATGCATACAAAAACAATAATAAAACCTAATTAAGATGAGTTTTGTGATCAAAGTACATATTGTATGAGTTTGGGTTAAATAATAAAGGTGAAAGAATTCTGTAATTGGGACCTTTTGTAATTTTGTAATTGGGACGGTCAAGAGCAGCTGTGAAGTTTATGGCAGCTTTACCTATGGAGTCAGGCATGCATATTAATATAAATAGCCCTGTGGGCTTCCAGCTACCCAACTACTGAGTGATGGCTAGTTCTCTGTCATCTCTAATACACAGAAGGTGCCATCCGCCATCCTGAGTGCTTGTCTGATTATGCCTTATGATACTGGTCCTTCGTACTAAGTGGCTTTCCCTGGCATTCTCAGCAGCAGCAGATACCGATGACACGAGGTTCCTTCATTAGTATGACATAACATCATGATCTTTCCCCTAGTCTCTGTATTAATCATCCCTAACTATTATTGAGTGCATTCCTTTGTGGATTTTTGTTTGACTGGATGGTAAGTTTTGCTGGGGTTTTGGTTGGTTGGTTGGTTGGTTGGTTGGGTTTTTTTGTTTGTTTTGTTTTTCGAGACAGGGTTTTTCTGTGTAGTCCCTGGCTGTCCTGGAACTCACTCTGTAGACCAGGCTGGCCTCCAACTAAGAAATCCTCCTGTCTTTGCCTCCCAAGTGCTGGGATTAAAGGCGTGCGCCACCACTACCCAGCTAAGTTTTGCTGTTTTTAAGAGAGGTTCTTAGGAACATGAATCCTGACTAGTCTTGAACTCAGTTTGCAGCTGAAAATGACCTTGAGTTCCTAGTCCATTGGCTCCCAAGTGCCAGGATTACATTTAGGTTCTGCTATACTCAGCAGGGGGCATTGTGATGAATTTCTGACTGGAATGATTTAAAATTTGCTAGTCAACAACAGACAGGACAGTCTAACCAGTAAGCTTCAGTGTGACGCACGTTTGTTCTTTATACTGGAGGGATGTGTTTGCACGCTACAGCGGAGATTTGAGGTGAGGGAGGATTTATAGAAGTTGTTTTCCCCTTCTACCATGTGGGTACCAAGAATCAGACTCGGACTCTATAAGTGCCCTCCCTCAGTGAGCCATCTCACAGTCCTGACATTTGTCCTGGATCTGTTTGTAGTTTTTGAAAACCCTGAGTTTGGGGAATTTCTTTTGCCCCCCTCCCATTAGGTTCTCACTTGAGGTAAGAAAAGCACCAAGGAGTCTTCCCTTGCTTTGACTTAAGAATGATTGACAACCAGACTTTAAAATTCTAAAAGATGCAAATGAGATTGTCAGACTCACCTTCCCTAGACTGAAAATCTGGTGACCCCAGTTACTTGCCAGGTGCTGGTGAGGCACACCTTTAGTTTGTGAGTTTGAGGCCAGCCTGGTCTACAGAGTGAGTTCCAGGACAGGCAGGGCTACACAGAGAAACCCTGTCTCAAAAATCTAAAAAACAAAACAAAACCATTTAGGCAAACTTACGCTACTCAGGATAGTGGTGTTGGGGAAATGAGACCAGAATGTTGGCGAGTGTGGAACGAAGACTGCAGGGTTCAAACTGCTCACCGACTAGCTCGTGGAAAATGGAAACAGTTATGTCAACCTAAAATTATTAGGAAAATTTCAGTAAATGGTGCATTATCTGTTTAAACAGTTTTTAAAGTTGTTTTTTCCTCATGATTTTGGAGGTTGGAATCAAGTCAAGGTGCCAGCTTGTTACCAGGTGTGACCCTGTTCTCGTCCATCAGTGGCTGTCTTCTTTCTACATGTGTAAAATACATAACAAATACTAAATTTGTTATGTCATGTTCTCCACTCCATGCTGGGGTTTCCACAGCCTTCACTTACATTAAAGCGCACTGAACATCCTGTGAAGTTTTAATGGCTTCTGACGTATGTTTGTTTAATCCTGTGTATTCATCATGGTATACAGAATTCAATTCACTACCCTAAAGTCTGTGCTTCACCTACCTTTTCAAACCCAACCCCACGTCCGTCCTGGTCATAACTGATGTGTTTAGCATTAATTGTTTTGTGTTTTCTGGAATATCATATGATTGGAATCATGGCACATGCCTTTTCTCCAGACTGGCTTTTTTTACTTAGCATTGTGGGGCTTGGCACATCAGTAATCCCACCGCTGCATTTGAGCACAGCCTGGACTAGATGGTGAGATTCTGTTTGTTTGTTTTTTTAAAGACCCACCCATATCTTTTTGTGGCTTGTTTCTCTTTGGTTTTGCTTTTTGTGAGAGTCTCAAACTGCCTTGACCTCCTGATCCTCCTGCCTTAGCCTCCAGTGCTGGGCTAACAGTTCTTTCCACGCCCAGCCAGTTTCTCATGAGCAGTATTTCTTTGTACAGCTTGCACTGTACTCACCGGTTGAAGGACATCTTGACTACTTCTAGTTCTTGGCAGTAAAGAAACAGTTGTAGTTTGTTAGGACTCTGACTGTCAGGCAGTGTGGCTAAGGCTGTTTATCTGTCACCACACAGGTATAGAAACATACCCAAGTCTTGCTGATTCTTAGCAGAACCCATTTAGGGGGAAACTCTTGAATTTTAGCTCTTTATAGTGTCTTTTCTTCCCTTACCTTCTCAGAATCTATTCCCTGCCTCTATCTCTTCATTTTTAATTGCCCCTTGTAACTTTAATTTTTTCCAAGGCTTAATTTTAATGATGCTTCTTAAATGATTTAACCTCCCTTGTAGCCCACCCCCCACCAGAGGTAGTGAGAAGGAGAGGATACAAGGGGAGTGGACCTGTTTAGAAAGGTTCTTTGGAGCAACTCCCATCTGTATTGTCTGGAAATTGGCAGTTCAGTTCACAGGTCAGCAGCAGCAGCTTAATCCTCTCGAAAACATTTTACGAGTATACCAACAGTCCAGTTCAGTAAAGTTGGGAGAGCAAACACAAATCAGCAATGGTGGCACTACCTAGTAGAGACAGCCAGGCCTCAGCCTTGGCTCCAGTCAGCAGAGGGACCAGCAGGAACACGAGAAGTTCTTGGCTCTGCCTCTCTCAGCAAAGTGAAGATCAGCAAAGACTCAAGACCAACAAGCTTTGCACAGCTATCTGTACCAGCAAGCCAAGCTCAGCCTTGTCACTGTAGAGCTCTATTTATACCCGCCAAACATCACAGGTCCTCCATGGGTCTTGCCTCACACAGGATTCTGTCACAGGTGTCTGTCACAGCTGATATCACTCTGCCAATCAGCCCTAGTCCAAGGAAGCAGCAAGAAACTAAGGGATGCATTTATGGAGCCCTGACAAATGGAGCTCAACTATGCAATGTAAGGCTGACCGATAAATGCTTGCCACTAGAGAAGAATCCTTCATCACCTGTTTGCTTTAGCAGAGCCTCCCTTCACGAGCCTGTCTTAGCCTTTCACCTGTGTCCATTTCAGCTACACGTTCCTTCACATGTTTGCCCCAGCAAAACACCATCCAACACAACTGACTTTCCAAAGAACCCTCAAGTTTCCACTTCCGTCCCTTTTATTGTATTTGATTGCAAAATAAATCTCTTGGGCCCACTGGGTTGCTGTTAAAGATTGGTATGACTCATGTCTAATAGAGCCCATTCACTTTAGACAGTTTATGGCACTTGATACACTTGGCCACTCCCTTCTTGAGGTGTGACCCCTCTTCTTGTTACTGTGTCTGTTACCATTCACCTCCTTTAGTGCTTAAACCTACTCTCCTGACCTTCAGATGAACTTTCTCCAGGCTTCCTTACAAAAGGAGGTTTCATTACATAGTAGACCTCAACCCCTCATTAATGCTGTATATCATGCCCTACACTTGGCTAAGTTTTCTCTGTTTAAGTTTTCTGATAAACTCTAATTTGGAGAAAAGCATCTCTTCTGAGACACCTAGGAATCTTCCTAAAATTCCCCTTTAATCTCAGTCCAAGTGGCAATCAAGATACATTGATTTTCTTTTCCATTCCCAGTGGAATGTAGACCCTCCTCATCTCTGTTCTCTGAATAGGCATTGGTCTCCCTATTTTTAATATTGTACCCTTTTAATCTGCCCAAGTAATGCATGGGCTGTTCAAACAGCATAGATAAAAGTCTCTCGTTCTCCATAACAAACTCCAGGTTTACTGGAGTGGTTCTCGGTACCTTTGGCTCTTATTCTTGTTCTGTGACACCCTCATGAAGTGGAAACTTTTTGTAGTTTTGGAGTCTAGCTGATCAGGCCATATCTGCAGCAGCCTTTTCCCTTTCACAGACACCCACAGGCATACCCTCCTGAGTCCCTAGCTAACAGAACTCCCAGTGCCAAGATCTCTCTGGGAAATGAGTTTACATCAAAGTGAATGTGGTGATCTCACATCCTCCCTGCTCCCTCTCCTGCCTCCTGCAGGGAATCAACCTGGCTGCAGGCTCCTACTTCTGCCTTGGGGCCCTGACTCCCTAGAGGGTGCCCAGGTACTTGTCTGTTTGTCTGTCCATGGGAATAACAGCTGGGTTTTTTGGGGAGGGGGTGGAGTGGAGGGGGGTTGTTTTGTTTTGAGACTGGTTTTCACTTTAGCTCTGGCTGTCCTGGAAGTCAGAGATCTGAGTGCCTCTGAAGACATGTGCCACCATGCTAGCTGATTAGTAATTCTTCCTTTTTTTTTTTTTTTTCTTTTTTTAGAGACAGGATTTCTCTGTGTAGCCCTGGCGGTCCTGGAACTCACTCTGTAGACCAGGCTGGCCTCGAACTCAGAAATCTGCCTGCCTCTGCCTCCCAAGTGCTGGGATTAAAAGCGTGTGCCACCCCTGCCAGGCTAGTAATTATTCCTTATCGACAACAATCTTACTCTCAACACTCTGCCTGGTGTCCCTTTGAACACCCCACCCTGCCTCCCAGCACCCAAAAACCTTTCACTTTTTAAAACTTTGTTATAAATTAGATTTTTTTTTCTTTTTTTGAGCTGGAGAGATGGCTTAGTGGCTAAGATTACTTGTTCTTACAGAGGTCCCAGGTTCAGTCCCCAGCTGCACCCACACAGTGGCTCACAACCATCTGTAATTCCAGCTGTAGGCAACCCAGCACCCTCTAGTGATCTCCCTAGGCAACAAGCAAGCATGTAGTGCACATTTATGCATGTAGGCAGGGGGAGGATCTCTGTGAGTTCCAGGTCAGCCAGGTCTACATAATGAGACCCTGTCTTGTGGGCTGTGTGTGTGCTATGGAGCTGTAAGCCTTGCTGGTGACATACCCTGAAACTAGTTTTAATTGGAGTCGAGGAGAGACTAGAGAAAAAAATGTGGATGCTTTGAATTTGATGTAGTCTAGTTCTTTTCCTATATCAATTAAAGAACAGAATGACAGGGCAGAAGGCAGAGTTACAGAGAAGTTTACTGGCAAGTGATACAAACTCCTTGAACAAGTAGGGCTCCAGTCTGGGAGTCCGATGATTGTAATGGAGAATCTGGGTTTTTCTTGAGTTCAAGTTCCCACTCCTGATGACAAATAGGTCCTAATTTGTCCCTCTCTGGCATGAGGATTGTGTCCCCTGTTTCGATACACTTGTGACTGTTTAGCTTCTGGTACAGTCCCCCATCTTGGTGAATGAGCATAAACAGCTGCTGGTTGGTTGGGGTGAGTTACCAATCAGAGTGGGCTCCCAGTCCCCCTTTTCTGTGTGGTATGATGCTGTAGGCTAAGGGAAATGACCTAGTTTCCCTTCCCCCTCCTTTCCCTGGGGCCTGGCAGCTTTAGAGTCATGCTTATAATAACAGAAAGACTGTCATATTCATGTCCTTTTAAAAGTTACTGAGCTGTGATTCTTTTGATACGTTTTTAGGATACAGTAACTTTTGGACTTGATATTGTTTGGGCTGTTTCCCTTTAGTGACCGCCTGTTCTCACACACTGTTCAAATACCTTTTCTATGTTCCCTTCTTATCCTATTGTGTTTTTCTCACATACATAAGTTTCCTCTCTAAGCAGAGAACGCATGCACAGTAGAAAAGCTAAGATAGGACCACCCACGGCTAGGTTTGTGGTAAATCCTCATGTGTCCCTGGATTGCTAAAACCTCATCTTACCTGAAAGGAGCTAGGCTAGTAAGACTGGAATCTGTAAGCTATGTGCATTGCTGCTTTCTCTCAGCAAACTAAGAAACAAATGTAATCAAGCTCTGATACTTTGCCCCCTTCTCCCAGGAAGAAAACTAAACCAGCAAAGACACACTTCACAGTAACTTGCAATCTCAAGGGTCAGAGGCGGGAACCAAGAAACAAAATAACGTTCAGTTAAATCATTTCAGAATTAACCTGATGACAGTTCAGGCATTGAAATCTCCTGCCTCAGCACCTGTACAAACAGGCTGTAGGAGCATGCCTCCACCCAGCAATAAACAGTTTGCTTAATTTCTGCTTAAGTTTCTTATAGCCTGAAGTGGATTGAATAGGTTTGGCCCCCATAGACTCATGTGTTTGAATGATTGGTCCACAGAGAGTGACACTATTAGGAGGTGTGACTTTGTTGGAGGAAATGTGTCACTGTGGGCTTTGTAGTCCTATGCTTAAGTTCCTCCTCTGGCAGAAGAGCCAGTCTTCCGATTGCCTTTGGAATAAGATGTAGAACTCTCAGCTCCTTCTCCAGCACTATGTATGACTGCATGCTGCCATGCTTCCTGCTATGACGATAAACGACTAAACCTCTGAACCTGTAAGCCAGCCAATTAAATGTTTGCTTTTATAAGAGTTGCCTTAGTCATGGTGTCTCTTCACAGCAATGGGAACCCCAAGACATAGCCCAAGTTGGCCTTGAACTTGTGATCTTCCTGACTCAGCCTCCATGTTATCTATGATTACAGGTTTTTACCACCATAATGGATTTAACTGAAGAAATAAGATACATAATTTTCATTTTTATAGAGTCTCAGATGGTGTTTTATGCTTGTAATCCCAACTTTCGAGGCAGATATGGAAGGACCTTGAGCTCAAAGCCAGCCTGGGCTAGTTATGAGACCATTTCTCAACTCCTTTCATAAAAAAGGGTCTCAGGTTCCTTATGGGCCATGTCATGAATGGATTCTTGTGATCCTCAGTTTAGGTAGTGTATGATTCCCACTTCTGCTACAGTTTACTGACCATACTATTTCTATACCAATGACTGCAGGCAAGAAGCAACACTTTGCTATGAGCATTTGGACAAAGCATACTTTTTAAACCAAAGTAAGTCTTCCTTCTCATGTCTTCTCAGGCTTCCCACCAGTCGCCCACACAGCCTCTTCTGCATAACAAATCCCTTCCTGCTAATGACCACCTTCAGGGCCATCCAGATCCTGCATCCAAAGATTGAAACAGCGTTTTAAATTGAGCAGTACCACCACATTTGCTGTGCCATTTGAGGACCCAGAGCAAGCTTATGTGTGCTGAAATATTTCATCTTTGCAGGGTATAAAGGGGAAGAGGAGGTCGCCATTAAGGCACTGAATCAGTTTTTAAACGAACTTGAAAATACCAGGTGAGAGGGTAGTCCTGTAATTTTCTTTATCTAATGTTAGAAGATGCAGGACTGAGGATATATTTCAATGACCTAGCATGTGTATATAGTCCTGGTGTTCAAAAGTCTAGAAAGGTTGAGGAAGAAACAAGAAGAGAAAAGCTAAAGATTACAATTTTTGGTGCTTATTGAGTAAACATCCTTGCTGTGAAATCTTGACCTGAGTTTGAATCCTCAGAACCCAAGTAAAAAGTCTCCCAAGGCTACATGTGTGCATGCTCTCATAACATTGTGGTGGAGGGAAGAGAGGATGGTCGCTACATCTTGGTACCAGCAAGCCCAACTGGTAGGGTTCAGTGAGAGACCCTATCTCAAGGGAATAAGGTGGAGAGTGACAGATGGGGCACTCAATGCACTGCGCACATACACCACACAGACAGACAGACAGACAGACAGACAGATGGCATCTCTCAGTCTATCTACAAAAGACAGAGTTCAAGGTTATCTTCAATTACATAGTGAGCTTGAGGTCAGCCTAGGCAATATGAAACTCTCAAAACACTAGTAAACAGAACAAAAAAGTAAAGTTGAATAAAGTTTAAAATGGAAATTGAGTTGGATGTTTCACAACCCTATCCCTTCCTACCTCTTTGTATAGAACATTGTCTCTTACAATATAGAAAAAAACCAACAAACACATGACACCTAAGGGCTAGAGAGATGGCTCAGCTTGTTAAGAGCACTGGCTGCTCTTCCAGAGGAGCCAGGTTCAGGAACCAGCACTCACGTGAAGGCTCCTAACTGTCGACAACTCCTCTTCCAGAGGATCCAACATCCTCTTCTGGCTTCTTTGGATACCAGACATATTCCATACTCATTTTTTAAAAAAAGTCTCAGCACAGGATGCCACTCAACTCAAACTCCTGCCTGTCTAGGGTCTGTGCCAGCTTCTCCTGTAGACCCTCATGATCCAGCCAGTCACAGCTGAGAGGCTGTTTATCCCCATGACAGCAAGTAAAGAATGATGACCTATCGTCTACTCTGCCCACTGGCTTCATAGTAGGGCATTTCAAGTGGCCTTTCAAGTCTCCATATCAGTTAGATTGCAAGTCTCCATATCAGTTAGATTGCAGACAAGCAAGCTTGGTTTTGTACAATTGGATGCCAGCACATAGGAGGCTGATGCAGGCTTACTGTGTACTGAAGGCTAGCCTGGGCTTTATAGCAAGACACTGTTTCAAAAATATATATAAATAGTAAAATAGCGATATACGTTTTCCCTATTTTTAGGGTAAAACTGTAATGCCTTTAGTGTCTGGGACTTTTAGCAGGTGGTAAGTAATGACTTACCATCAAGTGCCCAGGATCCTGATTTTCCTGCCACCCCTCTACCTCCTCTACATAGTAATTCCACATTTTAGGGTCTATTCTCTGGAGCCACTCATCCACTGCATTTATTCACTTGCTTTGTGTGCATATGTGTACACCTGTGTGCCATGGTGTGCATGTGGAGGTCAAAGGGCAATCTGAGCAAGTCTATTCTTTTCTTCCACCACGTGGATCCCGGGGTTTGAACTCATGTAATCAGGCTTGGTAACAAGCATCTTTACCAACTCACAGGGCTCCACTATTCTTAGATACCAAATTCTGTTACAAGAATGTAACAAAGTTGCAGTTTTCTGTTACTTAATACAAAGGAGGTTCTTTTTCTTGTACAGGAAGTCCAAACTGGGTATGGCGGTTCATGTAATCCCAGCTGTTTAGGAGCCTGAGATAGGGAGCCACAAATTCAAGGACAGGCTAGGCAACAACATAATGAGACCCTGTCTGGAAATAAAGAAGTCCAAGGAGAGCAGACCAGAGCTGGCCCAGCAGCTCGGCAATTTTCTAGCTCAACACAGTACCAACTCACTAGCTGGGAGAGTTTAAGACCACTGGTGCAGTAAGTGCAGTTGGTTGGTGATGACTGACAGCCAGGATGATGATCTATGGGAGAGTGAGGAGCCCTGCTTCTGCTGGAGGAACTTGAGGATACTATGTAGTTACTTTGGCTGAGAAGGAATGCTCTAGCATCTGAGATTGTAGAGGAGGGTGAGGGAGATGTCTTATTTTTTTCTTTCATTCCTTCCCCCCCCCTCCCCCAAACCTACTGTTTCTTGAAGGAGAAAAGCCAGCTCTTTCTTTGGCTTATGAATGACAGGAAAGATTACAAGAGATGTGAAGGGCACTCCTGGAGTCCCCTGCGCGATTCTAGCTCCTATCTTCATGCTCAACTTTATCTCGTTTCACTGTCTAATCTAACTTTTACTTTTTAAAAAGATTTATTTATTGTGTGTGCAGCCTTTATGTATGCCTGTAGGCCAGAAGAGGGCACCAGATCTCATTATAGAGGGTTATGAGCCCCCATGTAGTTGCTGGGAATTGAACTCAGGACCTCTGGAAGAGCGGCCAATGCTCTTAACCTCTGAACCATCTCTCCAACCCTGACCCCTTAAGCTGTGAGAATACATGGGCTTGTGTAACTGAATGAAAGAACTGCAAAAGGAGCAGTGATAAATGGCGGCTGAAGGTGCAACAACCAAAAGTTTATTCAAACTTGTAACCATCCAAGGGGTTTCTGGGAGGCATGCTGGTATTGCAGCACACAGCTGCCCTGCACACTTGATTCTGAACACACAGTGTGCTCAGTTTGCATAGCATATGTCAGCATACCATATGCCAGCATACCATGCAAGCTGTCCAGTGCTATCTGAAACACTGTAGCTTAGACTTGAGACTATTGTATGCTACGAGTTACAGTGTTTATTGTACATGGGAAAATTCCCCTCTTACAGTAACATAATTGCTACATTACAGCAGAGTCTTCTGCAGAAGCAGACAGTGCTCTTGCTCTCTGGGCCTCCTCTCCAGCTCTCTAACCATCTTTGAAATAGCACTAAGCATTCTTCTACCCTTTTGTATGATATATCCATGCAGAGTAGTTTTCTCAACATGTCTAATATCAAATCAAAATATTGGTTAGCTCTGAAAAGCATTGAAGAATTCTCCAATTTCTACAGTATCAAATATTCAGATAATAATTACTTCTTTGTGTAAAATTAAATTGAAATTAGCACACTGGTCTCATTAGTAGGCAAATTTATTATCATCTTTAGTAAATGTTGAAATTATATCTATATATAGATATATATGTTTTATAGGTGTTTTGAATTAAGTCTCTTATGATTTATTATTAGTAAGCATCTGATTTATATCCATACTTTCTATATAGTCATTTTTATTTGGAGTTGTATGAAGATTGCTCAGGTAAACAGGGGGTGTGATTGGGAAAGTCTAAGCAGACCTACTCTAGTCAGTACAGTCAGTGAAGAAGGGTACTCTCCTAATTCCAGATCAGAACACGAAAACATTTAGACAGAACTCTGCTTACCTAGAATTTTGGCAAGAGCTTAATTATGCCAGACTTGATTAACAGATCTGTAGCTACTGGAGGGAGGGGATTGGGTTTCTGATGTGCACTCACTGAAACAGCCCTGCGGCAAGCAGGGTTCAATATGAGCCCTAACATGCTCTCCAGAGAGCCGCTGTCAGCCCTGTAGGCTGTATCCAGACACAACCCACACTGGCTCAGACCTGACCTAGTGCTTGGTGAAGTCAGCCGGCTTCAGGATATGGATGAAGGTCAGGAGGCTCTGGAAGTAGCTGGAGCTGTCTGCAGTGAATAACAAGAACTCCTTAAATAGCCTGGTCCAGGCAGCGTTTTCTAATATGGAAGAGATCCAGCCCTTGAGACAGAACTCCCTAGCTGTCTTGTGATTATAGGATTCTTTCTTTTCTTTGTTAGTGTGTTGAGGCAGAGTCCTAGATAACCCCAGATGCTCTTGAACTCTCAATACGTAGGGCGACTTCCACTCCCCCCCAGAATGCTGCCATGTGCTACACATCTGCATTTCCTCCTCTTCCTTCCTCTTCTTTCTCCTCTTCCTCCTCCTCATCTTCCCTCTCCTCATCTTCCTCGTCTTCTTTTTAATGTTCTGAGGCTTGAACCTAGAGCCTAGCATATGCTAACCACATGTTCTACCAGTGAGCTAATCCCCATCTCAGACTTGTTTCTTTGTTGTGTCAGGAGTTGATTTTGACCCTGGAAACATTTTCTTTAGGGAAAAAATGTGAAGGAAACCCATAGTTTTGATATTTAGGGGCTGAGTTTAAATACTTGTGTGTGTGTGTGTGTGTGTGTGTGTGTGTGTGTGTGTGTAGCATTTTAAGAAGTTGTAATTTTAGCCAGACATATTGGTCCACACCTGTAATCCTGGAAATTAGGAGGCTAAGGCAGGAGGGTTGCTCTAGATTGGAGGCCAGCCTGGGCTACAGAGTGAGACCTTGTTGGAGAGAGTGAACTTGAGTATGCAGTGGAAAGCCTTAAGGTTTAAATTTTGATAAAGCTGGAAAGTCCAGATCAATACTATAGAAAAATGAGCTAAAATTCCCTGTAAATATTTAAGAATGCTTTTGAGAAAAGGTGTTTTTAAAAATTAATTTTATAAATGTAGTTTAAATTCCTAAAGGAAGCTTGGTGACCATCTATCATCTGTCTGTATGTCCGTCCATCCATCCATCCATCCATCCATCCATCCAGAGTCCCAGTAGCCCAGGCTCATATGAACATGCTTTGTAACTTTTGTAGCTAAGGATGACCTTGAACTTCTGATCCCCCTACCTTCACCTTCTGGGTGCTGAGGCTCTCTCTCTCTCTCTCTCTCTCTCTCTCTCTCTCTCTCTGCCGTCACGCTCAGGCATGCACTACAACACAGGACTAAAGAACCAGTGTTTCTCTTAACAATGACTCTTAAAGTTGTTTAATGTCCTCGGGGTTGAACCCAGTGCTTCACATATGCTTACTGAGTATACTGTCTCTGAGTGATATCCTTAACTTTAAAATGTCTCCATTTTCTAATCATGTTGTAGGTTGAAACATGGAGTCTAAGTCAAACCTAAAGGCTTAAAATCACTGCACTGAATTTGAATAAAGTGAATATTAACTGGATGAAAGTAATCCTGAGCAATCTTGTCTACATAAAGACCGCCTTCCATCATAATGAAACTTGTAATTTGACCTATTTTAGTGTTTCAAAAATAACCCGCTCAGGACATGTGGTCAGTGGCAAATGTTCTCTGCATCTTCCAGTGGAAGACATTCGGGTAAATTTAGGAAGAGGTGACCACAGCGGTGGTCCCAGCAATACCTCCCTCATGCTGCAACCCTTTAATGCTGATTCATATACAAGTTGTAATGTCCTCCCAACCATGAAATTATTTTTGTTGTTACTTTATAACTGTACTTTTGTTACGATTATGAACTGTAATGTGTTTTCTGAAGCTCTTAGGCGACACCTGTGAACGGGTCATCCAACCCCAAAGGGGTAGTGACCCACAGGTTAAGTCTCACTGCCGTAGTGTATACTATGCTGGTATTGTTACCAGAATGGGCTTGGTCACGATCATTCCCCTGCTGGCTTGGTTCCTGTGTTTTGTTTTGAAATGGTCATGTAGCTCAGGCTGGCCTTGAACTCCTGATCCTCCCGATTCTACCTGCTGAGTCCTGGGATTACATACATAGCCGCATGCCTGATTGGTTTGTTTTTTATCTGTCATTTAGCTTGGTCACTGAAGTAAGTCTCTTTATTGCGGATGGAGTGAGACTTCATCATGAAGAATGCCTTTTCCTTATGGAAGTGGTGGGTGATGATAGGATTCTTTCTTTCCTTTGTTGGTGTGTTGAGGCAGAGTCCTAAGTAACCCCAGATGCCCTTGAACTCTCCCCATGCCATACTAGGAAGCCATGCAGCAGACAGGATCAGCTGCTCCACCCGAGATGGTGAGTCTGATTTCTGGGGGAAAAGGCAGTCTGTCTCCTTAGTTGTAAGTAGGTCATTAAGACTCAATTTGCTAAGATCGAAAGCTCTGGTTTCCTAGGGGAACTAACCCCAAAAGACTGTGACGTCTTTACCTTGATGTATGGCTGGAAGAGAGGACAAAGTGGCCTGGAGAAGGGCGCTGTGGTAACAGCAAACGAAGAGACCTAGATGTGGGACTCCGCTATGACCTTGTCTGGCTGAATATTCAGGTCAAGTCACTCCTCTAGCCAGGGCCAGCTCTGAAAATAGGATGAAGTCTTGCCTCTGAATCAAAAATTGTCAGAGACAGGCTTCAGGGGGCAGACCTGTCATCCCAGGCACTTGAGAGCTGAGGCAGAAGGATCAGGAGTTCAAAGCCTGCCTGTCTCAAAATTTAAAAAGTAGAAGAGTGTAGAGGGTGTATCCTGGGGCTGCAGCTCAGTGGGTGAGCTCAAATCCAGGACCCAGGGTTCTTAGCACCTTAGAACACACACACACCACACACACACACACACACACATGTATGTTTAAAATAAGAACTGGAGAAATGGCTTAGTGGTTAAGAGCACTCACTTCTCTTGCAGAGAAGCAGAGCTCCCAGCACCTACATTGGTCAGCCTATAACTCCAGCTCCAGGAGATCTGACACTCTTTTCTGATCTCCCTAGGCACCAGCTTTCACATGCATACTCGAGCACGCGCACAAGTATGCACACACACACACACACACACACACACACACGTACATGTACACACACACACACCATCACCACCACCACCACCAACAACAACCATAATAACCAACTTCTGAGTTGTTGGGATTCTTTGTTGGGATTCTATGAAAGAATCCCTACAAAGTCTCTGGGTCACACTGCACAACAGCCAAACGGGAGGCTACGCAATGGAAGGAAGTGCAAGTGACATCTCATCAGGAAGTAGGCATCTGAATGTCTAAGGAGCTGCAAACCTTCGTCGGCAAAATCTAAAGCAAGCGGATAGTCAGCCAGGCAACAGCACACTGAAGACACTTCTCAAAAGAGAACATAGGTAGGTCCATGAGTCGACGAGACATGTTCAACATCACCTTGGGAATGAAGTCCAAAGCCACTAGGGGGTACCACCTCACCCCAGTCTCAATGGCTGCTATCATACAAATGAACCATTTGTGCCAGTGAAGACACAGAGAAAAGGAGAGCATTCTTAGTGGGAATATGAGTCGACCATTATGCAAAACATAATGTACAGGTTCCTTAAGAACTAAGAGCAGAGATATCACAGGATCCGCCATTCCCACTACCAGTTGGTAGAGTGCTTGCCTACCACACACAAAGCCCTGAGTTCCATCCCCAGCACAGCATAAACTAGACATAGTTACCCGTGCCTGTAATCTCAGCATTTGGGGGGGGAGGGATGGAGGTAAGAAGATCAGAAGCCAACCTCAGTGCAGGAAATAGCAATGAGCTGGAAGCCAGCCCGGGGTAGAGACTGTCTCAAACCTAAAAAAAAAAAAAAAAAAAAAAAAAATGTTGAAGGGGAAGGCTGCATCCCTTACAGCAAATGTTCTTTCTAAGTCAAAAGTGTAAAAGAGTTCGTGAATTCAACACATACTCCCTTGCCACCAGAATACTATATGGCTTTGCCAACAGGATATTACTTGGCAAGAAACACAGCTTCCGGGGTGGTGTTGGGCTGGCAACAGAGGAAATAGACGGGTGGAGGAAGTGAGGTGCTCTTCCTTTTGCTCCTGTTTTGGCCAAAAGAATTTCAGGGCTGGGATCTGTTGTGTGGATGAGTCCACTCAAGTGAGGGATGCTTTGTAGAAGTGACTGTGAGCCCATGGCTTTCCTCCAGTTCTCTTGGTGTGGCCTAGAAACAGCCATGTCACAAGCTAGAACCTTGTTGGAAGGCCAGGAATGCAGATTTCTGGAGGGAGATCTAGCTCTCTGTTTAACCGGCCCTTTAGGGAGGTAATACACATTTCTACCAGATTGAGACCTTTATCCTAAGGACCTCATGGGAACTGGGCCTGGAAACTGTGGCCTGTCATACATGGAAGGCTGGAGAAGGACAGTTTCAATTCTGGGGCCAGTCCAGTTTGCATCGTAAGGCCCTGGCTCACAACAACAATGGCAGGAACAAACACACACACACACACTAAGGATTTAGAGGTGTGGTTCAGATGCAGAGTGCTTGCCTCGTGTGTGCAGAACCGATGCTCAACACCAAATAAACAGGGTGTGGTGACACTTGCCTGTGATCCCAGCATCTAAGAGGCAGGAGAATCAGAAAGTCAAGACCGTCCTAGCTACATAGCAAGTTTGAGAAGCCTGGACTATGCGAGACCTGCCTCAAAACAAATAAAAAATGGACAGATTCCAGGGCACAAAATCATTTCACCGAAGGTGACAGTTCTGTAGTGACAGAAAGAGCATGTGTGGAGGAAGCCTGGAGCCTGGCCGTGTCTCATGATCCTTTGCTGTTTGGTTGGATTTTAAATGCTGCTGTGATGAGCCAAGAGCACCCGAGGGAGGAGCTTCTGATCGATACACATTAGACAGGGCAGAAGTGGCAGCCACACAATTGAAAGTGTGATGACGGAATTACATTCTCTGACTCATACTTTATTGTCAGTAGGCCTAAGGACATGGTCTCAATAAAAATGACTTCATATCTGTCCTCCAGGTTTGAAAGTCAGCAAAGGCAATGTGCCACACCTCTGCTGCTGTTCTTCAGTTCTGGAGGGCTCAACAGACTCACCCCTCCTTGGCCATTCAATCTTTGGGAGTTTTTCCCCTTCACTCCCTTCTTCCCTTCCTACCTCCCTTCCTCCCACCTCTTTCTTTTTCCTTCCCTCCTCCTCCTTCTCTCTGTGTCTTTCTGTCTCTGTCTCATATAACTCAGGTTGGCTTTGAACTCACTGTGTAACCAAGAGTGACCTTAACCTTCTGCTCTTCCTGTTTCTGCCTGTGGCCACCCTGCTTTGCTCTTAGTTTTGTTTGTTTAGGGAGCTAGTGATCTAACCCCCGGCTTTGTGTGTACAAGGCAAACACTCTACCAAGAGAGTTCCATCCCAGCCGTCACTGGGAGTTTTTACAAGCCAGCTTCTCCTAGCAGGTGTCTTGTTACTTTCTTCAGGGACACACCAGAAGCACTCTTTGAGTTTTTAAACTCTGCCAGTAGTAATCTTTGTTGGCCAATTTTAATTGGTAGCAAGAGAACAAATGTTTCCAGGATCATTAATCAACAACCAAAATCTGAGGGGTGCTCTCTGTAATTTGAACATGAAACGGAACAAAGCAGCCAGCTGCAGAGTTCTTTGTCTTCTGTTCCCAGTTAAACAATCAACGCAGAGAAGCCAGAATACATCAATCTGGATTGTTTCATTCATAACTCTTCTGATGCTAGTTGTGTGGGTTTCTTCACTCTGACAACTCAGTCTCTAACTCTCCAGATGCCAGCTGAACATCCTACAATCCCTTCCAATTCTGTTGCTACTCAGAGAAAGTGTCAGAAGCCACAGTCTGAAGAGCTTAGTCCCATTACACCCAAGGAAGTATTAGGAAAAGGGTGGGGGGACTGGAAAGGTGGGGGGCTGGAGAGATGGCTCAGAGGTTAAGAGCACTGGCTGTTCTTCAAGAGGATCCATGTTCAATTTCCAGAATCTACATGGCAGCTTGCAACCATCTGTAACATCAGACCTGGGTTAACTCATGACCCTCTTCTGTCCTATGTGGGCATTGTACAAGCTCGGTACATAGACATACACTCAGGCAAAATACCCATACACATAAAGTACTTGGGACATTGGTAAGATAACTCAGTGGGTAAAGGCACTTGCTATCTGTGCTGATGACTTGACCTCACAGGTGAAGTGAGAGCCGACTCCCACAAGCTATCCTCTGACTCCATCTGTCTGTGGCACATGTACCCCCTCACACATACAAACACAAGTAAACTAAGTGTAAGAGGAAAAGAAAGGAAAGCGTTGATTACTTAGCCTATCCGTACTTCTGTCCAGCGTGGCTATAAAGATCAAGTGTCCCTCTCTTCTTAAAGCTCTGCCTTCATTTATTCCATGTTCAGTTACTAGAATAACTCACAGAACTGGAGATGGCCATTTAGTATTATAACTTTTTATTGGGAAAGGTTTGAGTCAGGAGTAGCCAGTAGGGGATGTATACGGATAGCTAAGTGTGTGTGTGTGGGGGAAGGAACTTGTCTGTCCTCCGGGCTTACCAACTGAGAATCGAACTGAATTCCATCCTAAGGTGTTTAAGTGAAGGCTTCCTGCATAGCCATGGTTGATAAGTCATTCATCATTGGTGACCATCTCTGCTCTCCATACTGGTCCAGGAGTTTTGGCTGAGGGTACCAACCCATCTGAGGATAAAAATGACCATCGGTCTGGCGCTCTAGGCTAAGAACTTGGATGAACAACCAAATACTGTATGTCTTCACAGGGTGGCAGTCAGCAATGTATCCTATGAATGATGAGGTCACTGGGGTAGAGGTGCCAAGCTGCAAGGAACAGCGCATCTCAGTGGACACCTGCTCTGGCTCCACTACAGCAACTGGGGTGGGATACTAATGTGTGCAGTCTGTGTAACAGGCCCCCAGCACAACTGACTCCATGATGGAAGTACCATTCAGGCTGTAAAACTCAGCAGGTAGACAACACCACCTTCCAAAACTAAAACAAAGACTTAATCCATCAAAGTCCAAATAATTCTGAGAAAGTCACTGCATGTACTAACCTTACGTTTTGGCCTCTGTAGTTCCACGTCTGGCTAACTGTTCTTGTTAACTGAAGTGTGTCAACCCAGGCTATCATTTTTGTACTTAAGTTAAAAGCTCACTCTGAGAAAGGCTTGAGGCTACATACACTGTGATCCTGAACATCCAGTGTAGTCACCAGTCAGCTAATAAAGACTTTCTATTGGCTTAAACCCATGTCCAAGTAGTCAGATGTCTCTGAGGATGGATACGCCACAAGCAGTCTGTCTGGCATACTCTTTTTTAAAACATTCTTAGTGTGTGTATGCATGAGTGTGTGTGTGTGCGCACACACTCATATTTAGAGGTAAGAGAAAAACGTGTAGGAGTCAGTTCTCTCCTTTTAACCATCTCGAACTTCATGATTCGAGTTGCTCTTGCCTCCAGAGGCGCTGTCCACCATTTTTGTGTGGCAGAGATCCACCTCAGGTAGCCGGAGCTGGCATGGCAGCAGGTACATTTACCCACTGGGCTATCTTGCTGGCCCTCGACATACTCTTTTATCTGTATCAATTGACCTTAGATAATGTTGACTTTAGTAACAACCAAGTCCACGAGGCTGAGTCCATACCCGCTTTACATTATCATCACAGAGGGGAAAAGGTCAGAGGAGCTGACAGTCACTCAAAGAACAGAATCTGGATCTCTTCCCATAAACCTCAGCTCCAGGCTCCCAAGACACACTGGAATCCATGTTACAACAGCAGTCTGAGAGCTCACCACCTGCTCAGGCAAGATCATCTTTGCTGTTTGTTCAAAAAACTCTATAACTAATGGAGTTCGTGAAAGCCGAGCCAGTAGGAGCAGAAAGAAAGCGCAGAGCTTCATCACCTGCAGTTCCAAGCATCCAAATTCTTCCCACAGCTGCGCTCCTCAAACAAAGCAAGTGCGGGGCGGTATCCAAGGGGGCCACACGTCCAAGAAAGTACTTTATGAGAGGCTCATTCTTGCGCATGCTCCCAAAGGTCAGAGTTCATCCAGGGAAGATCACGGACACATGTTTTGGACATTCTTAGTTTAAGGTCTAGCGCAGATATTAAAAAAAAAAAAAATCCTGGCAGAAAGGAGCACTTTGGGCATGCTCAGCTCACATCCTAAAGGTGGTGGACAGAGCACGCGCAACCCAAATCATAAAGTTCTAGAAGGGAGAAAGGAGAGGTCACTTTGAAGGTGTGTTTCTGTGGGACTCTCCCCTTAAAGGTGCCTGTCTCATGTAGCTGCTAATAAACCTCCATCTCTTCATTCTGGAGGAGTTCAGGATAGAGGTCGTTCTTCTGAAGCAACTTTCCAGTGGAGGGGAGGACCTTGTACCTTCATATTTAACTGAATGTAACATTTTTTTTTTAAAAATTACGCTTATTTACTTCTATATATGTGGGCCTGCGTTTCACGTCACATTCCGTGGAAGTCAGAGGACAGCTTTTGGGAGTTTGTTTTCACCTGAAATGTGGGTCCTGGGATTGAACTCAGGCTCTTAAGCTCGGCAGAGAGTGCCTTCAGCCCGGGAGCCATCTTAGCCCTAAGCTGATATACTTTCTTGCTGCCTCTATTTCCACATTGGCCTGTTCTTTTTAGAACTAGTTCCCTGGGGAAGGACCTTCTGTACAACATTTTAAAGGACCCGATCTTGAGTTTCTCTTTGCAGGCATCTCTGATGCAGAATAGAGCAAGAGATAAAACATTTTAATCAAATCTCATGAGCTTTTGATACCGTTTAGCCCCTGCAACCTTAAGTGTAGAGTTGGTTCTTTCAGTTTTGCTAGATGACTGAGGTCTCTGCGTCCTATGTCACTTGCATTTCACTCCTGGCATCTGGAAAATCCAACACATCATCTTTGAAATAAGAGTGGATCCACTGTGTTTTAAAATCCATTTTTAACTCCCCCTCCCTTTCCTGTTCTGCTTCTATCCACCTGTTTAGATGTCTACAGGGGCTGAGGAGGTAGCTCTGTTGGTAGATGCCCAGCACCACATCAACTAGGCATGGCAAGACATATAGGCCATACCTATAATTCCAACACTTGGGGGCGGGGGCGCAAGAAGGTCAGAAGTTCAAGATTACTCTCCATCATGTAGGGAGTTCAGGGCTAGCCTAGGCTGGAGACCCTGTCTCAAAAAAGAAAAAGAAAAAACCTCATAAAAACCTGAAGTTATGTTAAATCCTCCTGGGACAGTTGGCATGACTGTAAACACCATTTGTCAAGTTCTTTCCGGGCAGCACGCCTTCAACTGGCATTGTCTTTTCCCACGGGCACAGGTGGCCTTGCCGATGTTACTGTTCTAGCAGTTTGGATGCGTGAGATTCGCTCTGCTCGTCTTTAAATGTGAGGTCTCTGTGCCTCCAAGAAGCTGGCTGCACAGTGTGCCTTTTCCATACCAGTTGACCTATAAGCAGATTTAACCATTGCTCTGGCCGACCTTTCTAACTTATCTTGCTCTTTTTGCCTCCACCGTGTCTTCCCCCGTGTGCAATAAATGCAGAAATGTACAGAGAAGCAGATGTGCATGCAAAGTGCTGGTTAATTTCTCCAGCCCAACCTGCTAACTTTGTTGCACGGAGACTTGTTATCTACATTTTTAAAAACTTTCCAACAATGAGATATCGTATCTAGTGCTATTTCCAGCCTCTGAGTTCCCTCTTCTGCCCTCTACACATCCTCTTCTCAGCTTGCACTTTTTTTTTCGTTCGGATAACCCAGTCGGTGTTTCTGGTGTGTGCACACATGTGGGACTATCCCCCTGGGCCTAGGAATCCGACCAGCGACACATTACCCAGACACAATGGCTCTCCCTCCACCAGCAACTGTCAGCTGCCGGTAGCTCCTCAGGAAGAGTGGGCCTGAATAGCATCTCATCTACCCCAGCTGTGCTAGGATTTTGGCTGCTTGACCTTGGGCAGGTCTTGTGCAGGTAATCAGAGCTGCTGAGAGCTCATGAGTGTGACAGCCATACTGTGTTCTGAAGACAGCATTTCACAATGCTCACTCACCCCCTTCCACATTCTTTTGGCAGCTTCTCCCCCTCCTTCTCCTTCTCCTTCATCCCCAAATCATGGTTGGGGAGGGTCTTCTCTTATTCTCTTTAAGTCTCCCCTCTGATGCCCCTACACCGTCCAGCTGGTACTTCCATGGTTATTTACTACCTGGAGCAGTCTAAGGACCTCTCTTCCTTACTTAATTTCAAATATATATTAAGTACATACATAATATACAGTTAATACCTGCTCTTTTCTTAATTCCAGAACTGAACAGAAATTCTGTCAGATCAATGTATAACCTCATTGACATTTACCATTAGCTTTGGAGTTACTCTTATCAACACACCATGTAGGGCCATTTGGCTTTCGTGATGTCTGACTTATTAGCTCCAAGCAGTCCTGAATCAGGAACTGTGTCATCTAACACGTAGAAGAGAATGTTATAGAGAATGACTAGGTTAAATGTCTGGCAATGTGCTTAAAGTCAGATGCTGATTGAGCCTGATTTTGTAACATTTGTCCACTACATGGTCATTTTTCTTCAGAAGGTTGGGAACCTGGCCTGGGGTCTTGATTGTCAGTGACTGCCTGGTAGTATAATAGATCCATTTCTAAGAGGGGAACGGGGCACTTAGGAATATACAGAAATGTTTTAGGGGCTGAGAGTGTATGAAGACTTGGATTCAGGTCCCAGCTCTGTGTAAGCTGATCTTGGTGGTGTACTGCAATGAGTTTGAGGCCAGTCTGATCTACGTAGTGATTCCAGGACAGCCAAGGCTATGTAATAAGACCCCCATTAAAAAAAAAAAAACCCAAACAACAAAGAAGTGTGACTCTACACTTAGCCCTAAATGAGATAGATCTCTAGCCTCTCCCCTCAAGGCTCAGGGATCTCTTCAGAAGAGTGGGGAGAAGGATTGTAAGAGCCAGAAGTGGTGAATGACTTCACGAAAACAGAATTTTCCATACACAACAAGACTGGTGAACGTATGAACTCACAGAGACAGACAGCACACACAAGACCTGCAAGAGTTCAATCAGAATAAAGTCCCATTTTGGAGAAGTGAGCACAAAGCCCCACCCTCTAGTCAAGACGCTATTTGAATTTCTCTGGGAGAGGGACAGTTTGTTTTCTTCAAAACTGTAATACTGGCTGCATGGAAGGAATTGGAGGGAGGAAAAAGAAAGGGGGAAATTATGTAATTGTATTTAAAATTTAAAAATTAAAAGTATTTGGCTCTAATACTCAGTAATACTCAATATTTAAGGCCCTTGTTCAAGAAGTAAAAATGGTGGGTGCATTTGGGGTGCATGCTTAGTTAAAGGTAATGGAGCGTATGTTCAAAAGCATAAAGTGGGAGCTGGAGATATGGCTTAGTGTTTAAGAGCATTGCTGCTCTTTTAGTGGACCCAGGGTTGATTCCCAGCACCTACATGGTAACATAGCACAGTAACTCTAGTTCTGGGGGATCTGATGCCCCTTCTGGTCTCCAAGGGCAGCAAGCAGATACATGGGCACAGACATACATGACAAAAAACACATTAAATAAAGAAGTAAGTAAATAAATGAACAACTTTTTTTAAGCGTCAAATGGCAGCAGGAATATTTTGGGGACATAAAGGTAGCCAATAGTAAAGCCTCTGGCTGTGCACAGCTTCCGTAAAAAATTTAGTTGTCAAAAATAGTACAGGACACTTGGAAGGTCATTGTTATAAGAATTTGACTCTGACTCTCAGCTAACAAGGCAGTGAGATGCCACCTCAGGCCAGTTATTTCTTTCTCTGTGGTATTGTCTTACTTCAAAATGAAGGATGGAGTTCGGACTAGAGTCCATAAAACATAGAAGACCATGACACTGATAGTAATTAGAAAAAGGAGGAAGAAAGGACCCCCCTCCCCCACAAACGCACTCCGTTCCCATTCCCCAACCAGCCTGGTGGAATTTCCAGCTCACCTGGCCAGGACTGGTCACCTCACGGAGAGCCAGCCTCTTGTCATTTGAATGGATGTTTTAAATACTAGGAGTTCAGGTGACTCCTCATTTTTTTCAGAGCATAACATAAAATAACACTTCCTGCAAGGCAAAGGGGTGCACCCCAGGAATCCTAGCTCTTAGGGGTGACAGACAGAAGGATCAAGAGTTCAATGCCAATTCTACTAGAGAATTCAAAGCCTGGACACATGAGACCCTATCTCAAAGAAACAAAAACAGAAAAAGAAAGGGAAGGAGGAGGACAGAAGAAAGAAGAGAGAGGAAGGAAACGTGAAGGAAGGGGGAAAGAAAAGGAAAGAGAAAGTATATATACCAAACCATTTAATAGGAAATTAACGTTCTGAAGTGGAGTGTCTCACAGGACGGTTTGAACTCATGGCTTTTCTTTGTGCTAACTAGGAAGGGATAGTGAACCTGCCTCCAACCTTCAAGTACTGGGATTAATTACTGACCTGATGACACCATACCCGGCTTGGTTAGTTAGTGAAAGCCTTAATTAGCTTAAAAGAGGAGCCTGCTTTGGGACAGTTGGGTCAATCAACTATCCAGGCATTTGCCTTGTTGTCAGCCTCACAGAGGCAGAATGTACTGAATAAAGTGCCTACTTCCTCCTTTTCGTTCCCTAAGCAACTCTTTCTTCTGACAGATTATCAAACTGTGGGTGAGGAACTGTTTCAGACTCTGGAGAAATGAATCATCCATCCCTGTGATCTTACGGATGAACATGCCCATCAGGTGTGCTGGCTGTAGGTGCTGGGGGTTGGACACTGGAGCAGTAAGGGTGCTAAACTAACTTCCCACGAATACTGTCAAATATGGGTTTTTCTAGGCTGTTCTCTCGGCTTTTATTTATTGTTTATACAAGTCAATCAGCTATTAGAACGTCCCAGCTTTATTAAGGCAAAAAAGATAAAATTCCTCCAAGTTCCTTCCTTCACCACACAGCCCGAAGGAACTGATAGATGAGCTCATTTCCACTTCCTTCCAGGTAGTTGTCTTCTATGCTTGGCCTCTGCACAGGCAGGCAGCTCTAAGCTCGGGGAGGGACCAGGTCGCCCACCCCGGCCTCCGGGTCGCCGCCCGCAGGCGCCCAGAGCTCACGGGTGACGCGACTCCCGCGCTTCCTGCTCCGCGGCGGAGCCTCCTCCGCGCTGTGACGTGCCAGGCTGTGACCAAATATGTCCCTTTCCCCTCCCTCGCCGGCCCCATCGCTCGCAGGCCGCCCCGAGCTTCGGGGCTGCCACTTGGACGTCCGCTTGTCCAGATGTCGCGGGCCAGCACCCCGCGCAGCGTCCCCGGCGCGATGCCCTTCAGGAAAGGTAGGGTGTCCCGGGATCCCATGTGCGGAGACCCTGGTCCCCTCGGGGGTTCCGCCTTGCCTCCGCCCGCCCTGCACTGGCCATCCTGCCGCCCGTTACGCCCCTTCGCTCTGCCCTCCAGCCTTTGCACCGTCCCCGGCAGCCTAGTAGTGTCCGCGGCTAGTCCACGTGGATGCGGGAACCCGGGCTGGGCTGGGAAGCGAAGACCGCGCTAGTCGCGTTACTTCTAGCGAACCCCATAATCCTATTGCCAGCCCCGGGATGCAGAGGGAACGCCGAGCCGAGGATCTAGGGGTTTCTTTCTGGGGAAACTTGTGCCATTCTGATGTCCGGACCTCGGCAGCCAGGACGGAGACTGCAGAGGGGAGGAGGCCGTGTCGCGCGTGCCAGGCAGATCTTATGCTAGCCCTGCCTCCGCATTGTCACCTTGGGGAAGTCATTTTTACCCCGCACTTTTCAGTTTCCTGCTCAGCAAAATGGGCACAGGAAGAGAGCGGGCTGTGGGAGGACCGGCAGAGCTTATAAAGAAGCAAACTGGTGCTCCTGAGGTCGGCCTGGCACGACCACACGCAGTGCCCGTATAGGCTTTGCAGGCTCTGCCCACGGCCACTGCTGCATCTAAGCTCATTCACCTTGGCAGTCGGTCCTGCAGGCCAGTAGATTCCCATGGCTCCCTGCGGGGGGGTCACCAGAGTATTTGGTCCCATTTTACAGGCAGAGTTATGGAGGACCTACCCAGGTAACTCCAAGTCACTGCTTAGTTCTGGGCTGGACTCCATGCGGTGATGCTCAGGCCAAAGCCTTGGAATGAATGAGTGGGAACAGCAGAAGTGGAGAGTGGCCGCGGAACTTTCAAACCTGGGCTAGCTGATAGTAACATTTTTGTTTGTGTTAAGAGGAACATCACAACCCAAGGCTCAGCAGGGTTTGGTGGTTGGCATGTGCCTGTAATCCCAGAGTTGAGGCAGCTGGGGGAGGGATGGAGTCGGGAAGATCAGAAGTTTAAGGCCTTCCTAAACTACAAAGCAAGTGGGAGGCCCCTTGGACTACTTTGAGACCATGCTCAAGACAAACAAAACCTGCCTAAGGCTCTCCCTCCGGGGCCTACGGACTTGTGGGTAGATTGAAAGAAAGCCTGACTCTCCAGGTGCTGGGCCTCTGGAGCGTGGCTCTCCCAACTGTCTCCACCCACCGTTCTCTCGCAGAGCTTCTCTTTCATAATTCAAGTGAATGGGCAGGTTATTTCTGTGGTTGCTGAGAGGCTAGAGTGGCCTTTGTCCCTCACAGCACGGAGTGCTCAGGTACCAGTCCCAACTCTGGCTGGGAAGAAGACAGACTGACTCTCCTATGCTGCTGGAGATATGGGAAGGGGGGAGGGGGGCATCTGTCAAAGAGCAGGGCTGAGCAGGCTGATAAGTTCTCTCAGCTGGTGATGGGTAAGGCCACAGCCACTGTCCTCAGGGTCTCTGTTGACCCATGCATACTGTGGTCACTTTGTCCCTGGACTGTCTTTCTTGAGGGTGTCAGAGGCCTCATCTAACTTAATTAACTATGATGAGCCGCTGATCCATTGATCATGAGTCGCCCTCTCCCCCCTTCCCCTTCCCCTCCCCTCCCCTTCCCCCCTCTTCTCTCTCCCTCTCCCCCTCCCTCTTCCTCTCATATTTATGACCTTGCAGTCTCTGGTGGGCAAATTGAGAGAAGGCAAAGATGTCTGTCAGTCATCCCAGTGTTTAGGGGACGGCCTTACTGATTAAGGTCTGAAATAATTAGGCTGTTCAATTAGGTTTTTTGGGGGGGAGGGGTGAATTGAGACAGGGTCTCCTTTCATAGCCCTGGCTGGCCAAGAACTCAATATGTAGACCAGGCTGGCAAACTCACAGAGAGCTACCTGTTTCTGCCTCCCAAGTGCTGGGATTAAAGGTGTGTGCCACCACACCTGACTCAATTATTTTTTAATAAGATTTTGCCTCATTGCATGCTGTGGTGGCACATTCTTATTATGCTTAGGAGGTAGATGCAGGATGTTCAGGAGTTGAAAGCTAGGCTGGCATATAGTTCAAGCTGGCCTCACACTGGATACACACCGAAAGCTGCCCTTGAACTCCTAATCCTCCCATTTCCCAAGTCCTGGGATAGCAGGCATGTGCCTTTATCCCAGCAAGTAGTTTGTTTATTTATTTTTAAGAGAATTGACTTATTTCGTGCATTATTAGGTGATAAAGATTATGTTTGCCATCCAAGCTAGGCTTTCCTTTTGTTCCTTGTTTTAATCTGAAGAAGCATTGCTGAACCGCGAGGAAAGTATCGCTTTCCTACCCCATGGTTACTTTCTGAAGGTTCGTTAGAAGCGTTTGGAGAGTTTGGAGATGCTCTGATTTAAGTCAAGGAATAGACTCTGGTGGCCTCTGAGTCTGAGGTGGAACTTCCTTGCCTGTTAAGTTGTGAACTTATTTATTTATGTGTGTGTGTGTGTGTGCACATACACTATGGCATACATGTAGAAGTCATTCAGGAATCAGTTCTTCATGTCTACCATGTGGGTCCTGGGGGTTGAACTCAGGTTATCAGGTATCACGTTTGGCTGCAAGCATCTTTACCCACTGAGCTATCTCACTGCTGCCGAGTTGTAAACCCTTAGCAGTTACTCAGCAAGTAGGAATTGTTGGGACCTGTGGTGTGATTTGTGTAGGTGTCCTGATTAACCATGCTCTGAAACTGCCTGCAGGTGACATGGTCAGTTATGAAAGGGGCACTCTATCCCATCCCAATTCTAGGCACAGGTAGGAGAAGCATATGTGTACACATGGATCTATATATTTTTTTGAATTCTGAGCCATTTGAACATATTAACTATTCAGAGTATAATTAAAAATAATATGAAAAGCAGCGCAGTGGTGGCACACGTCTTTGATCCCAGCACTTTTGAGGCAGAGACAAACAGAATGCTGTAAGTTCAAAGCCAGCCTGGTTTACAGAGTAAGTTCCAGGACATCGATGGATACACAGAGAAACCCTGTCTCCAAAACCTAAAAACAAACAACCCAACAACAACAAGAACACCACCAGCAACAAAAAACATCCTTTCTGCTCTCCATTCCAAACCAAGTGCAATCAAGTGGAGGAGGCTTTCCTAGGGAGCCAAAGTCAGAAAGAGATGGCTGCTAAGCCCATGCTTTCACATAGTTCTATGTTTTTAATAGTTAATTAATTATTATTACTGTGTGCTCATGAGCGTGAGTGCAATGAAGGTCAGAGAACTGCTGTGGGGTCGGTTCTCTTCCTGTGGGTTCCAGGTTTCTAGCTCAGGTCTTCAAGCTTGTGTGGTAAATGCTGGTTATCTGTTGAGCTATATCCCCAGCCCTCTTTTTATGTCTTGACAATCACTCAGAAGGTCTGAGACCAGCACTGTCAGGGGCTTGGAAGAAATATGTCTCAGGCAAGCTGAGAAGAGATTCAGTAAACAGCCTTCTCTGGAAGATTGGGTAAGATTTAGGAAAATCCCAGTGGTTAGTGAGAATGCTGTGTATTCTTAGGCCCAAGATACTGAGGGCCAGAGTAGCTGTCTGACTGAAGTCCTGACTTCTCGTAGAGGATGCAGGCAGCAGCCAGGCTGCAGGGAGGAAGCTGTGAGACCCCATTTCCCTTTCTCTCTGTTCTCACCACATTGGCAGCTCTGGAGCCAGGAGCCTGATGATACTATCCACACAGGCCAACCTGCCTGGCTACAGTGCAAGGTACATTGCCCTGTGATGGACAGTGGATTTGTTGGGACCACAGATATCAACCTTAGTTGCCTCACCTGCAACTCAGTAACATCTTCTGAGTTTCATTAGGGCAAAGTTGAGCCATTGCATGCCAAGTCATCCGTTCCTCTTTGAAACGGTGTGCCAACACTTTCCAGATACTCGGTAAACAGATAGACATAGGGCTCTCTCCCAGGAGCTCACCTCCTATACTATCCAGCAAGCACCAAGAGCAGAAGGTCAGAGGTTGGCACAGGGTGGTGAATCTGACTCTGCTGGTAGGGTTCATGCAGAGCGTACACTAGGCTCTGCGTCCAATCTCCAGCCCTGTATAAACCATGTATGGTGGTACACACCTGTAATCCCAGCACTGGGGAGGTGGAGGCATCCTACAAGATCATCCTTGCTTACATAGCAAGTTCAAGGCCTACCTGAGACCCTATGGAAGGAAGAGGAGGAAGAGGAAGAGGAGTGGGGGGAGGAGGAGGACTCTGAACCCAAATTAAGGTGTGTGGTAAGACATGTCTATAATCCCAATATTCAGGAGGCTGAGGCTGGCAGATCTATGAACTCAAGGCCAACCTGTTTACATAGTAAGACCATGTCTCGTGAAATCAAAACCGTGTGCATGGTGGTACAATCCTACAGTTCTGACCCTTGGGAGGCAGAAGCAGTATTTCAGTGAGTTTGAGGCCAGCCTTGATTTCATGAGACCCTGTCTCAAAACAAACAACCAGACAACCTGGCAACACTCTTCTGTCTTTCTCCACTCTTTTTAATACTAACTCTAATGTTGATTTTTAAAAAATCAACCAAAAGTCTTGTCAGAGAGCTAGTTCTAAGTTTTTGGTTTTAAGGATAAAACCCCCCTACCCTCTCCCCATCCTTGTTAAAGAAACTAGACTGTGGATGGAGTGAGGTGTGGCCTGGCCAGCTGTGATGGACGAAAACACAGCCTCTCTGCATTTGATGTTGTGCTGATAGTAAGGGACCTCCCCTCTTTCTGGTGCAGACCCCAGTGGTATGACATTTTATAATATGAGTGGAGGGAACAGTGAAGGGCCACATTGCCTCATATGCTCTGAGACTTGGGCAATACATGACAATCAGGGCAAGCAGGATGCCAGCACCAGCTAGGCATCTTGTCTCCTGACTGGGTGACTGTGGCTATAGTCAGGGAAGAAGACTTTCAGTCCCAGGGCTGACCGAGAAGCAGAACTGTAGAAATTGGTTTTGAGATTGGTTTGAATAGGAGAAGTTAAGAAACATGAGATTTGAGAGAACAAAAGGGGAGACAGGAAGAGTGTCAGTTAGACACAGGGAGGAAGTCACGAAAGTCATGGTTGCATCTGGAAGCTGCTGTGAAGGGAGGTTGAGGTGGCACTTCTGCAAGAATGTGACACCTTAATGACTGGATCTTCCAGGATGGGGAGGGTTGTCTCACATGCAAAAATCCCTGGGTTCTGGGGTTCCATCCTCAGCACCACAGAGAGGAAGAAATAGGGGGAGAGAGAAAATAGGAGAAAAATATCTGAGCCTCATAGGTATGGGTATGGCTTAGCCTGAAGCCCGGGCTCTTGACTAAATTTCTGTGGTTTCTTTCAGGCCTAGTGTCTTCCAACGATAGGATTTTAAGTGTTCTTGCGTGGGTTCATTTTCAGAAGGGACAACAAATAGCAGGTTAAAGTTTCAACAGTAGTGATGGGCTGAGGAAGTAGTTCACTAGTAAGACACTTGCCTGCTGTGCCTGTGGCTGGGGTTGGATTCTCCAACATCACAAAAACAAGACAGAAATGCTGGACACAGCAGTTCATACCTGGAATATCCAGCACACAAGAGACGGCAGCTGGGGGATTGCTAAAGACTTTGAGGCCAGTGAGGGCTAATTAGTGAGATTCAAGGCCAGCCTCAGCTACAGCGTGAGAGTCTGCCAAAGCAAAATAAAACAAATAACGACAACTAAATGAAAATAAAACCCGGGGCCATGTACATAGCTCAGTGAGTAAAGGTCTTTACCATACAAGTCTGGCGGCCAGAGTCTGATCTCCAGAACCCATGTAAATAGGTGGAAAGAGAAAATTGACTTTGGAAAATTGTGTACTCTCTATACTTATGCCACAGATATCACACACACACACACACACACACACACACACACACACACACACAATTAGTTAAGGGCTGGAGAATGGCTGGGTCATTAAGAACATTTACTTAGGTTCAGCTTCTAGCACTTATACTGAAACTTGAATTCGGGGGGGGGGGGGGGGGGGGAGGATTCTGATGCCCTCTCCAGGCCTCTGTGGGCTCCTGCACATAAATGCACACAAATGTACACAGGCAAGCATGCTAAGTAAATCCTCTTACAAATTAGAACTGCTCTAGATGTGGTGGTGTGTGCAGTGGGGCAAAGGGCAGGTAGATCTCTGTGAGTTCAAGGCCAGCCTGGTCTACACTGTGAGTTCATAGACAGTCACAACTCCAGGGCTCCAGAGAAACTTTGTCTCAAAAAAGAACTGTGAATGAAGAGGGGGTGGGGAGGAGGAGGAGGAGGAGGAGGAGGAGGAGGAGGAGGAGGAGGAGGAGGAGGAAGAGGAGGAAGAAGAGGAAGAGGAGGAGGAGGAAGAGGAGGAGGAAGAAGAGGAGGAAGAAAAAGAAGGAGAAGGAGAAGGAGAAGGAGAATGACGGTGTCCATCCCCTAAACAAAATCAAAGGCTGGGCCTGTGGTTCATACCTGCAGACCAGTACTTGAATGGAAGAGGAAGAAGGCCAAGGTTGTCCTCAGCTGCATATCCAGTTGCAGCCTGGGTCGTCAACACTCTGTCTCACAAAGTTCAAAACCAAAGCCAGTCAAAAAAGCAAAGCAGTAGAGTTTTAAAAATCACAAAAATAACCAGGCCCTGACTCCTCCAAGAACAAATAAAAATAAAATAAACAAAACCGGGGTGGGGTGGGATGGTGAAGAAACACACAACTCTCCCTCAGCTCATCTAGCTTCTTTTCAAGTGCTGGGAATTAACAGTAAGATACTTTGTGTGAGTCCGTGAGCTTCAGGTCCACCCTCAGAGACACCTGTTATTAGTATGACTGCTTGAGAAATAAGCAAAGAGAGGCCGAGAATGGGCTGGTATCTTGCTAAAAATCACACAGCAAATTATGTGAGGAACAGAGCTCTCTGCATCTGTCTTTCCAACATCGGTCCAGACTGTCCCATGCTGTGTAGTCTGGCCTGGCATGGTCGGGTCTGGTATGGCACAGAATGGTTCTATGTATTACGGTCTGGTGTGGCATGGTGCAGTGCTATCTCTGTCAGGCAGACAGTCAATGATACACCAGGCCTCCATTAACAACCAAACTCTATGTAGTGAGAAGTAGAGAAACGACATCATATGTCGATCCCTCTGTATCAGTGAGAGATGTGTGCCTGTCAGTGAAAAGAGATCTCGTCTCTGTATCCCAGTCAGGACCTTTTCCTCTGTCTTAAGAGCAGACCCCAAGACATCCTTAAGGAGGGAGCTGTGTCAACCACTGATTCTCACATTCGATCCTGGAGGAGCTCTGTGGTCTGAGGGGATGCAATAGCTTGGAGTCTGTTATAGCATCTGCTATCCCAGGCCTCTGCCATAGGGCTCCCGAGTGACCACATGTGTGGGTCACTCATCCCACAGGCCGATGGTCAGGTTCACAGACAAGTCAGTCTATAAATAAATATGCCTCAGTCCCTGTGCTCCTGTGAGATGGTTCTGGAAGTGACTTAGACAGGAAGAGGCAGTGGAGTAACTTGGGAGGTAGGAAACTAGATGCTGACAGGTCACCACCATCTGGCACTGTCTGAGTGATCTCACTGAAGCCACGAGATCTCTGGAGTCCATTTACCTATGTGTCAAAGAAGGAAGTGGGCTAATAGTCTCCCAGCTCTGATTCTGAGGTTGGTGCTGTCTGGTTGCTTGGATGTTTGTCACACACATACACCAAGTGTTTGGCCTTCAGAGCTTCAGATCCAAATTGGATGTACAGAAGTGGGGGCTCAGTAGGTAACGCTGCTCAGTTGATAGACTGCTTGTCCAGCATGCACAGAGCCCTGGGCTTGCTCCACAGTACCCACTATGTTGGTGCATATTTGTGATCCTAGCACTTGGGAGTGGAGAGAAAGAGGATCAAGAGTTCAAGGTCATCCTTGGCTACAAGGTCTGGCTGAGCTACTTGAGGGCAATAGAGGTGGAAGGATTCCAGCTGCAGTTTTGTCCCCCAAAGACTGTGCTGTGTATCTGTCAGCATGTGTAGGTGAGCAGCTAAGTTCTCAGGCGAGTGACATGTGAAAGAACCTGACTCTGGTCTCTGTATTCCTTTGGCTTTGACTTGAGGACTGTTGTTAATATACTTTATCTCTTCACTAAGCCTGCCTGCCACTCTGTTTCTCAGGTCAGGCTGTCCTAAGTACAGGTCTGTTATTGTTTCAGGTGGCTTCAAGACAAAGCACGCTGTGATAAGCTAAAGTCTTCGTGTAAGTCCCTCCCTGCTGTCTAGGGAAAGGGTGACTATGCACTTTTACAGTTGACTAGAGGGAAAGTCAGAGGCCCTTGTATTTTCTTTATATGTCCAAATGGCAGACAACTTGAAATCTACAGAAAATGAAACAGTGTATATAATCCAGACCATCCAGAAGCTTACTCTGTTTGGCTTTGAACTCACAGAGACCTGCCTGCCTGTGCCTCTCTACCTCCCAAATTCTGAGATTAAAGGAGTATGACACCATGCCCAGCCTATGTAGCGAATCTGAGATTAGCCTGGGCTACATGAGACCCTATCTCAGAAACCAAGAGGCTTCTTCCCCCTGAAAAGGACTTTGGAGTAGACACCAGTGAAGAGGTTGAGGAGGAGCAGCTCTGGTCTGTGGAACACTGTCCCTCTTCCTGTTGCCTCACAGCTGTGTGTACAACTTCCAGTGGTGTGCCTTAGGGTCTAAGTCAGGAGGCTTCACTCCAGGATGTCTCAAGCCTTAGCGGAGGTGATCAAGGGACTTCAGAAGAGTAGACTGGTTTACGGTTATCCTGCCCTCCTCCCCCTGAGCTTGCTTCAGAAGTCATCCTCACCGATTGCTCAGCAAACAACCTCTATCTCTGTTTTTGCAGACACTCTGTCAGGACTATTGTCTTGTTCCCCTTTCCCAAGGAGAATTTTCCAGAGGCTCAGGTGCTCCAATGCATAAGGACACTGAGATATCAAATCCTTTTAAATTAGCTGCTCTGACCCCACGGTGGGGTGTGGGGCTTTGGACTCTGTAACCTCTCTCCTTAAGGCTGCTTTGACAGACCATCCAGTTTCACTGAGAAAGAAAGGGCTAATCAGTTGGTGGGAGGCAAAGGGGAAGTTAGGGAGATACCTCAAAGGAAGTGTGGACTTTGAAACCGGAAGAGGGAAAGTGAAGGTCTGACTTGGGATTGAGAAAGTTACAGGCAGGCTCTAGGGCAAGGCTACCCTTAGTGTCAAGATCTGTGCCTGCTGCAGCCAGATGCCATCTGAGATCAGTGGGCGCTGAAGCATTAGTAGCTGAAGGCCAAAACTTCCCTCCTGATGTTTTTTTTAAGTTGCGGTTTAGAATGAATTCAGGAACACCTCCCCCCTTTGTAGCCCAGGTTGGTCACAAGTTCAACATATAGCTAAGGCTGACCTAAATCCTGACTGTCCTGCTTCTACATCCCCAAGTGCTGAGGTCAGAGACATGTGTCACCATGCCTGGCTTTACTGGGAAACCTTTGGTAGTACTAGGGATAGAGCCCAGGTCCTCAGGCATGTTAAACCAGCATTCTGCCGCTGAGCGCATCTCAGGTTCTCAAGTTTACTCTTAACCTCCTTGAGACAGGATCTCAGGCTGCTTTCAATGCATCTATAGGCTAGCCAAGCTTTGCTCTTGTAAGCATCTGCTTCAGCCCTCCCTCAAAGCGGGCATCATAGGTTCATCTTATCGCAAAAAATGTTTTTAAGGCCAGGCATGGTGGCACATGACTTTAATCCCAGCACTTGGGAGGCAGAGGCAAGTGGATCTCTGTGAGTTCCATGTATATACATATATATATACATATATATATATATACACACACACACACATTTTTTTTGAAACAGATTTTTTTCTATGTAGCCCTGTCTGTTCTGGAACTCACTATGTAGAAGACCAGGCTGGCATCAAAGTTAAAGAAATCTACTGCCTTCACCTTTCAAGTGTGGGATTAAAGGTTTTTGCCACCATGTCTGGCAATTTATTAAAATGATATTTATTACTGAGTGATGGTGGTTCATTTCCAGGACACCCAGCGCTACACATAGAGAGACCCTGCCTGGAGAAAACAAAAGAAAGGAACAAAGAAAGATGTTACTTTTATTTTATGGGTCTAGATATACATCTGTGTACTATGTGCTGGGAGTGCCTGAAGAGACCAGCAGAGGGCGTCAGATTCCCCTGGAACAGGAGTTACAGTGATGAACTGCCATGTGGGCTCTGGGAACCAAACCTGAGTCCTCTGAAAGAGCAGCCAGTGTTCTTGCCCACTGAGCTGCCTTTCCAGCCCCTGCAATTTAATTTTTTAAATATTTAAAAATCCTATTTTTAATGTCTGTGTACGACATGTGTGCATTGCCTGTAGAGGTCAGTAGAGGGCCTTGAACACCCTGGGACTGGAGTTACAGGTAGCTGTTAGCTCCTTTGTAGGTAACTGATACTCTTCACCAAGGAGCTGACTTTCCATCCTCTTAATTGTTTTGGGAAAGAGTCTCACTGTATCACCCTGTCTGGCCTGGCACTTGTTTGCTATGTACACCAGGCTGGCCTCAAACTCACAGAATTCCTCCTGCCTCTGCCTTCCAAGTGCTGGGATTATGAGGGTCACTGCACCTGGCTTACTTTTTTTTCGTTATGTCTCTGTGAGGGTTTGTGCATGTGATTAAAGTTATACCAGAAAGCCACAAGGGGGCACCAGATCCCTGGAGCTGGAGTGATAGGCAGTAGTAAGCAGCTTGATGTGGGCACTGAATACTGAACATGGAGGAGCTGTGCACACTCAGTACGACTGAGCCATTTCTTCAGTGGACCTCAGAGCTTTTAAGAAACTTGATGTCCCAGGAATTCTGATGAATAGTTCTGTTTGCTGATTTGGAAAGATGTTTCCTGACACAACACTTATCCTTAGGCTGTACAGTACACTCTATTTTCTAGTGTATTATATTTCATTGAAAAAGACAGTAGTTTTGCTTCAGTTAATTGATTCCAGGGGCACAATGGTCTATACTTAATCATTTTGAAGCCACTCTTCTGTATTCCAGCATATCTAGAGGTTGGAAGAGTTAGCCTCTTCGGCTCCCTTGCAGCTAAAGTTCGGGGTATTGCTTAGGTACTATGGAGACTTGAAGGCTTGATCACCTTGTGGTGCTAGTGAAATGTGGTGCAAAGATGTGGTTCTTAATGGCAGGAAGTTAAGTCACAGAGGGCACACTTTTGAAGAGGATACAGCTCCTTCCACCTCCTGTGTTTGCTTTTTGATCACAAGACTTTGTTCTGTGCCATCACTTGCAATAAATAAATAAATAAGTAAATAAATAAATAAATAAATCAACAGAGCCAACTACTTATAGTGTGAAAGCAAAATGAACCCTTTTCTTTGTGAATGTATAATGAGGGGGAGTCAACAGGTATGGGTTTGGGGGGCCATGGGTTAGAGAAAAGGCTTAGTGGTTAAGAGCACTCGTTGCTCTTCCAGAAGACTGCAGACAAGAGTTCCAATTTCTGCATCCATTTCAGGCAGTTCACGACTACCTGTAACTCTAGCTCCGAGAGGTCCAACGCCGTCCTCTGGCCTCTACTCGCATGTGGCATACATTCATACACACACACACACACACACACACACACACACACACACACACCATATACACAACTTTAAAAATAATTGTATAATACACGTATATGGTAATTGATCCATGCATTTTGTCACACACGGAAAGTTGACTGACATATTGAATATCTAGTAAACCAGGTTGGTGGATGCAACAGTGACACACAACAGACAGAACTCAGAGCTATGGAGCTGGTGTCATGACAGCTGTCATGGAGACAAGACCTACAGGGAACAGATAAGAAGGCCGGGCATACACATTGGTGAATGCCTTTAATCCCAGCACTGCAGAGGCAGAGAGGCAGAGAGACAGAGAGGCAAAGACAGAGAGGCAGAGACAGAGAAGCAGAGAGGCAAGGAGGCAAAGACAGAGAGGCAGAGACAGAGGCAGAGACAGAAAGACAGAGAGTCAGGGAGGCAAAGACAGAGAGGCAGAGACAGAGAGCCAGAGGGGCGGAGAACCAGAGAGGCAGAGACAGACTCAGATCTCTGAGTTCAAGACCAGTCTTGTATATTTTAAAACTTTTTTATTTATGTAAAATCTGTAGTGGGCAGCTGAGCACTGGGAAGCTGCATTGCTGCTGAGTAGTCACGGGGCAGAGCAGAGGTGACCTCAGAAGGCAGTAGGCAGCCACATAGGTTCTCTATAACCACAGAAAAGCCTTTATGCACAGGGAGATGTGAAGGCCTTGGATGATTTTGATGAAGGCAGATGTGGTGCTTTAAATAAGAATGGCCTCCATAGGCTCAGATGTTTGCATGCTTAGTCCCCAGTTGCTACTGTTTGGGAAGGGTTAGGAGTGTTGCCTCGGAGGAGATGTGTTGCTGGGGGTGGGCTTTGATGTTTTCAAAAGCCTACCTCATGTTCAGTTGTCTCTTTCTTTCTCTCTGTCTACTACTGTAGGTCAGGATATAAAGCTCCCAGTCACTGCTCCAGTGCCTGCTCCTTTCTGCTTCCTGCCATGATAACGAACTAATTCTCTGGAACTGTAAGCAATTCCCTAGCTAAATGCTTCCTTTTATAAAAGTTACCTTGATCGTGGTGACTCTTCACAGCAATCGTACAGTGACTAAGTCAGCAGTACTCACTTGATGTGGAAAGCATGCATTCACTCTGTAACCACTTTCTCCAGAAGGAATCGTAGAGTCAGAGGGGTGAAGCAATTCAATCGGGTGGGAGTTTCAGGCACAAACAATACAGGCAAGCAGATGGTGATGCAGAGGCCAGAGATGCAGCTCTTGTGGATGGGTCTGATGTGGATGTGAGAGAGTGAATCACAGATGCCTCCCACAACTGCCTCCTACCTGTGGTTTAGAGATGCCGGGACCACTGATTTCCTTTTTAGCAGCTTCACTGGAGTTGATGCGGTAGCAAACTGCAGTGTGCTAAGTGAAGTCTTCACGACCAGCTAGGCACATGCTGTCTTCAGGCTATCTTTGGGGATGCCTTGAGTCACCTGTCTGAGGTCATGGTGACCTCCCTGAGCAGCTGTGGGCCTGAGGTCCTATCTTTGATGGATGTTTTCAATAGCCCACAAGGGGTCAGTATAACCTGCCTGAGCAGCAATTCAGCTTCAGTTTGTGGTTCAAAAGGACTGAGATTCAGCAAATAGCCTTCCGCAGAGAACTATTGTGTTTTGAGTCAATTACCCTGTAGACTGCTTTTGTGGTTGTGTTTTTATTCTACATGTATATACATGTAGGGTATGTGTATATGTGTATGTGCGTGTTTACACATGTGTTAGTGCACATGTGTGCAGGCGTGAATGAATGTCTGCAAGCATACATGTGGAGACCTATGGGTATTATCAGGACTCTTCCTTGATCACTCCACAGTACTCACTGAGCAGGGTCACTCAGCCAATCCCAGAGCTCTCTGGTATAACTAGTCTCAATAGCCAGTTTGCTTAGTGAAAGGGAACCAGCCTTTTGAGACAGGAATTATAGACACGTTACCATGCACACCAGGTATTTATGTGGGTGCTGCATATCTGAACTCTCATCCTCTTGTGTCTTCAGGAAGCACTTTAACCACTGACCACCTCACTAGGTCCCTAGCCTTCATTTTAAGAAGAAACTATCTGGGTATGATGATGTATGCCTGTAAGCTTAGCACTTTGAAAATACAGGCAGAAAGATGAGGAGTTCAAGATCATCCTCAACTATAGTGGACTCAAGGCTAAGGTGGAGTATTTCAGATCCTATCTCAAACAAAACAAAACAAAATGAAACAAAACAAAAAAACCAAAACCAAATGAACAACAAAATCATCATAGCTCAAACCTGTAATCCTAGCACTGAGGGGGCTGAGGTAGGAGGTTTTCTGTGAGTTTGAGGCTAGTGTGGGCAATAAGTTTTCAGGCTACCAAGACTACAGTTTTGAGACCCTATCTTAACAAACTTATGAACAAACAAAGAAGAAACTGAGCTTCTAATCCCAGAATTCAGAGCTTCTTAGCATCCATCACGTGGGAGTTTGAAGCAGAAGGATCAGCATTTCTAGGACCACACATGGAAAAGAAAACAGTATCAGGAGTGCTAGGGATGGAGCTCAGTGTTTGTGGGAGGCCCTGGTTCCCGAACAAATTGTAACACACCCCCACAACAACAGCAGCAGCAACAACAGCGACAGCAACAGCAACAACAGCAACAGCAACAACAACAGCAACAAAAACAACAACAGCAACATCAACAACAAAAAGATCTTTAAGGAAACAAAGCAAAAAATTGACTCCCTCCCGCAGGTTGGGCACTTCAGGTCAGTTGTGCCCTTAGGTGCTGAAGAAAAAGGAAGAAAGAAGGACCTTTTCTCCAGACTGGGCTGAGGAACACATTAAAGAGTTTTAGAAAAGTTTGTATGCTGTACGTGCACACACAAATGCCACTTTGCAAGCAAGACAACAAACATTTACCAGGGTTCCCATTTTCTGGACATTTCTGAGTATGCAGCAATCAGTCAAGTCATCCATTACCAATCCTTCCTGCATTTACATAAACTGTGAAGGGCTCCATTGTGAAGAGAAGGACGAACCCCAAGCCAGGATTTCTAGACCAGCACGGCAGTCTGCAGCTGACCAAGCTCACCTTTGAACTGAGTGAACATCTCTTTCTAACTCATGCTGGCTTTCCCTCCTATCAGAAGCCATTCGCTCCATCAAACTTCCATTCAAACTAGAAGCAGGTAGCTACAACCTCCATTCAGCTGACCCACATGATACACCTAGATGGCCTCGTCCTAGAGAAATGGGTTTTGAAACCTCTTTGTTTGAATAACAAAAAGGGAGACTCCAAGTTCATTTCATAGCTTTGGGTTGTAGGATCAAAATGACATAAGATATAACGAGATAACAAAAGAACTGCACCCTCCTCCTGATAGACTTCATAGGAGAAAATCAAAACACTGACTGGAGAGATGGCTTAGTGGACGAGCATGCTGGCCACACAGCATAGGGAGCTTTTCCAGAATCCACAGCACACACATAAAGAGCAAGGTGTGGCCATGGACACCTGTAACCCTGTGGAGGCTAGAGACAGGAAGAAACTGGCTGTGACCTCCATGTTCAGAGACAGCCCTTTCTAAAGGAATAAGGTAAAGAGTCACAAAACAGAACAGCTGATGTCCTTTGGCCTTGGCACATGTGACTGAACATTCACAAATAGAAATAACAAAGTCAAAAGAAGAATTTTATCAATGTGTTCCATAGTCCCCTTATAATAAATAAGCATAGCATCACATCTTCAAAGGCAGATATCTAGGAGTTCAAGACCAGCCTGTGTTTCATAGAGGGTTCCAGGCCAGTCAGAAATACACAGTGAGATCCTGTTTCAAACAACAATAGCAAAACAATTCTCTTAACACAAGTCAGTGTGCATTCTACCAAGAGTCTGGCATGCTGGTGTCATGTCATTTCCTGCAGCTTAGATGTCACTGGAGAGTGCCAGAGGGAATCCATTTTTAGCTGAGATCATGTTTTTGTTAGATGCTGGTTCATATGACAACTTCACTAGATCATTTGACTGAGCAAAAGGTCACATAGCTGCTACTGCTGTAAAGGAAACCTGTTTTTTCTCTAACCTTATAAAACTCCCAAGTACCCACTTCAGAATGAATCCTCATAAGTAACATGTGATACAATGTTGCTGCATCTCAGTGGTAGCAAACAAGTAACTTTACTGAGCAAGGAGACAGTCCTTTTTAAAAGTTCTGTGGCTCTGTACTTCTTCCCAGCTTCTGTTAGAAATAACCGAATGACTGATGAGACCTTTTAAGAACCAGGCTGTAAGCTGGTGAGGTGGTTCCGTGGGTAAAGGCACTCATTGCTAAACCTGATGACCTGAGTAGGCCCCCAGACACTCCCATAGTAAAAAGAGGGAATGGACTTCAGAAAGATGTCCTCTGACCTCTATGAATGCCTTTAGGCACATGACTCCTGTCCCCACATATAAATAAAAGTTAAAAATAAGAACACTTCCCCAGTTTGGGTGCTGAAGACGCAGAGGTAGAAGGAAAATCATGAGTTCCATGCCAGCCTACCCCTTTGGCGGAGTTGAGAGTTAATATGATCAGAATGGCCTTTATATAAAACACGCAAAAATTAAAAATCATGCTGTGTGATTTGTATATGGCAGCCCATGCCAGTAATCTTAGCACTCAAGAAGATGAAGCAGGAGGATTTCTGTAAGTTCAAAACCTGCTTGGGCTGCATAGCAAGTTCCAGGCTAATCTGACTTTTGTTGGCAGTGGTACTTAATTCTGTGGAACTGCTGGATCTCAGGGCTAGCTGTAGGTTCAAGTCTATGAGTGCATCAGGCATCTAATAGTCATGAAAAATGCTGTCCCTTCAAACAATTTTAGATGTGCAATGGTTGAAATAACATAAAATATTTCTGGTGATATTTCCTTCTAAACTTGCCTCTCAGAACTTGGGAATCTGAGGCAGGAGGATTACTTGTATGTTCAAGGCCAGCTCAGCCACCATGACCAGCTTCTAGTTATTTTAATTAGAAAAGTAAAATTCTTAATGATAACATCTGATGACCACCAGGAGCAATGGCATTTTGTAAAGGGCAAACAGTGAGGTCAAATACCAGAATTCCTGGGGCGTTATAAAGTATCTACACAGATAGGGGAATTTAGAAGGAAATACCACCACGGATATTTGATGTTCTTTTAACCATTGCCCAATAGACATGTACTAGTTTAAAAAACAACAACAAAAAAGTAACTTTTTGTATCTTTTAATCATTGCCCAATGAGCATGTACTACTTTAAAAAAACAGAAAGTAATGTTTTCTCTCTGGGCATGGAGGTACACATCTGTAATCCAGCACCAGGCTAAAGAGGCTACAGAAGCTAAAGCAGAAGGAGCCTGGTTTTGAGGGCAGCCTAGTCTACATAGCAGGATCCCGTTCCTCCAACTGAAGATAATAATTAATAATAATAAATAGCAAGGTACAATGACATATATGTATGTAAGTCTTACAATGAAACACATTATTTTGTGTGTTCGCTAAAATTAAAAAACCCTCACATTTTACAACTGGTGTTTGAAATGGAGCCTCTTTTAACTCACAATAATATGACCCCGAAATTCTAGTCTTCTGCCTCCGTCTTCCAAATGCTGTGCTTATAGTTGTGGACTACCGCCATATTTGGCTTCCAAAAATTAATCATTAAGTTATTTATTCATTTATTTATTAGGTCTCACCACCTAACTCTGGCTTGTTGGGAGCTCATTATGTAAATCAGGCTAGCTTAAAACCCTTAGAAATCCACCAGCTTCTGCCTCTATGGGGATTAAAGACCCGTCTGGTTCAAAACAGTAACAGGAGATAAAACAAAACAAAACAAACACTTCAGTGGATTGAATGTCAACTCTTGGAACATTTTTATTCTGCCTATGATTTCTGAGAGAAGGTACGGGTGTGGGAGCAATGAAGGTAGGTTTATGTCCTGAAGTGGTTACCAGGGTAGAGGACCCGGAAGAACCCGCCACCCCAACCTGGTGTAGGAGAGGAACCCTATCTCCCGAGAGCCCATACGGTGACACAGGGATTGCATCCTCTTCTGTATTCGCGCCCAGAAAAGTACTGGGCAGAAACTGCCCGCCTTCTCAGCAACCCGAAGAGGTCAGCTCGGGACTCTGCAGCTCCAACAAAGGGGCGTGGCCTAGAGACAGGTTAGCGTAGATTGGCTGAGGCGCACGGCCGGCCCACGAGCTGGTCAGTGCACGCTCCTCCCTTCCGGGGCCGTTCGGCACGCTGAATTCACGTGCCCGTCTGTGCTCCCAGTTGTGGCATGCACGTGTATCTGCACTGCAGGGATGGGTGGAGGGTTTGCAACCCCGGGGCTTCCCGCCTCTGCTGGCCGGTTAGGTAGCCTTCCTGGCAAAGAGAATTTGCCGAGAAGGCCAGGGAGCCGCTACGCTTTGTAAATAACTGTAGAGGAACCGGGGAGCCGGGTGCGGCCGGGGTGGGCGTGCAAACCCCACAAGAGGAAAACAGTTACCAGGAGAGGTCTTTTTTTTTTCTTTTTCTTTTTTAAATCTATTTTTCCCTTTTTTTTTTTTTTTTAAATTTTGAAATCTTGAACTTGGGCGATTGCCTAAGAGCACAGAGTGTTTTTAATCTTCGACAGTAGTACAGTTGCTTGGCAGCAGGGTGTGCCAACCCCCCTGATCACAGACGCGATGTTCTGCTGGGCATTTGTGTAAATAACTCACGGAAACCGCTGTGAGAAGACGGCTTCCAACCTAGATGGTCGCTTTGGTCCAGAAACGAGGAAGCCAAAGCTATCTTTAGGCTAAGACACCAGCTCTGAGAACCCTGGAGGCTACCCCTTACCCTGCTAGGTTCATAGGACCCAGAATGCATTGCCTCTGTGATTCCACACAACACTTAGCTAAGAGGACAGGAAGAGTTGCTGAGCTGATGAGAGTGGAAATGTCATGTGAGGCTTCCTTGTAAGCAGTGGGGATGCAAGATAAGAGCAGGGTAGGGGAGGCACATGATTTCTGTCTGCTAGTATTTGGAAGACTGGGTAAACAGGAGGTTATGTTGGTCTTATTTTTGCCTCAGGGGACATAAACTTATAGGAGCCAAATGTAAGGTCTGTTACTGAAAAAGTATAGGGTTCTTCGGGAACCAGTGAATGTGTTCACATTCACTCAAGAGAGAGATGGTGGCTAAGACTCAGTTTTTGTCTTCTGTACCCCAAACCTTTGTGTCTTCATAAAAGCATCTATCTTGATAGATAGATAGACGACCTTGCAAAAAGTGATACTGCCAGAGAGGGTTCTGCATTGGTTTATCACTTTGCACTGGAAGCTTTGTCCAGTCCTTGTAAGGTAGGTTGTTGATTTATTTCCAGATGGAAAAGGACAGCCAAGTGCTAAGAAAGGATGTCCTATCTCCACCTCACCAGGAAGTATGATCCTGACTATGGGTTTAACAAATACAATGGGATCATGATATCCATAGCTGTTCATTGTTTCCTCCTCCTGCCACCAACTTTCTAACCCTTCCCCTCTACAAGGCTGATTAGATCTGAAGAGCTGGGCCTGAAGGAATGACTTTAACCTGAGTGCATATTACCTGGAAGGTAATACCAACCATAGTTCCCTGAAAAGTCAGGAGGGAGATGCTGGTCTGAGTCAGCTCTGTGGTCCCTAGGTTGTGGTATTTCTGACTTGAAGGGATATCTAGGTATGATGGTATATATGTATAATCCTAGCAGGTAGTCAGAAGGTTAGGAGTTCAAGGCCAGTCTTAGCTTCATAGCAAGTTAGAGATATCTCGAAGACTGGCATCATCGTTGAATACAGAGTAGATCTTCTTTGCTTGAGAAACTTGATTTTAATGGGCGTGGTGTGCATGAGACTGCTGACTGGTGGCTTGGAGCTGTGGTAAGAAGGGAAGGGGGAACCGTTGGGGTCTGCAGAAAGGCTTACAGATTACATGGAATCTTGCTGGGGATGTAGCTCAGCTGTAGAGAACTTGTAGGGCTACATCCCTAGCACTACATGACGGGGAATGGTGGTACATGCCTATAATCTCAGTACTCTGGAGGATCAGGTGTTCAGATCATCCTTAACTATTTAGGGAGTTTGAGACCACCCAGACGGGAATAAGACCCTGTTTTAGAGGCAAACAGCTAGATGTGGTGACACATACTTTTAATCCCAGCACTAGGAAGGCAGATACAGGTGGATCTCTGGGAGTTTAAGGCCAGCCTGGTCTACACAGTGAGTTCCAGGCCAGCCAGAGCTATACATTGAGGCCCTGTCTCAAAAAAATAAACAAAAGGGCTGGAGAGATGGCTCAGTGGTTAAGAGCACTGGTTACTCTTCTAGAGGTCCTGAGTTCAATTCCCAGCAACCACATGGTGGCTCGCAACCATCTGTAATGGGACCTGATGCCCTCTTCTGATGTCTGAACATATTGACAGTGTGCTCATTAAATAAATAAGTCTTAAAAAATAAATAAACAAAAAAGTCACTTGGACCACTTGGTACCTCTCAATGTTCACATTTAAGAAAAAGCCCACTGCTGAGCTCTGTCTGCAGAACTGATCAGGAGGGTCAGAGACCAGAAGAGGGACTGTCCCTGCCCGACTCCCAAATGTACATTTTTCTAAGGTTGATTCCTACCACCACCCCCTTTGCATGTGTGTTTCTTTAAGGCTTTCCCAGTATCTTTTAAGTTCCACTTCTAGAATGTTGAGATTGAAAGTTTTGTGGTTTTGTTTGAGACAGGATTTTGCTGTGTATATCAAGCTATGAATCCAGGCAACCTCATCTTCTCAATGACCCTCCTACCTCTGCCTCCCGGATGTTAGAATTGTAGAAAGGTACCTTTGCACTGGGCTATCTGATTTTGCTTTTAAGCAAAAGAGCCTTGTTTACCAGTGCTCCAGAAATAGATACTTAGTCTCAAGACAGGGTGTGGCATTCCCTAAAAGAACGGCTGTCTCTGAGTTGTCACTCTATCCTGAGTGGTTCATTAGATTGCCTGGTGGTCTCTTAGAAAGTAGCTAACGCTAGCTACCATCCAAGTGCTTTCTCTCCTGTTCCTCTGGTTTTTGTTTGGCAGGGTGGATGGTTTTTTGAAATAGGTCTGGTGCAGCACAGACTGGACTGGAACTCACTGTTTCTTTGGTTGTCTTTAAACTTGTTTCAGTGCTCCTGCCTCAGCATTTTAAAAAAGACATTTATTTTTATTGTATATGCACTAGTGTTTTGACTGCATATATGTCTGTATGAGAGTATCAGATTCCCTGGAACTGGAGTCACAGACAGTTGTGAGCTGCCATGTGGGTGCTGCAAAATGAACCCAGGTCCTCTGGAAGAGCAGCCAGTGCGCTTAACTCTGAGTCATTACTCCAGCCCCATATTTTTAAAAAACTGTTAGCTGGGCATTGTGGCACACCCCTTTGATACCTGATGTCAGGATGCAGAGGTATCAGTTCAGTTTAAGGTCAGTCTGGTTTACATTTGAGTTCTAGGACATGCAGGACTACATAAAGAGACCCTGTCTATGATGGTGATGATGATGATGATGAGTGTGTGCACGCATGTGTGCATGCTTGTCTCTGTGTGTGTCTCTGTGTGTGTTTGTGCTTCTGTATCTATATGTATATGGTGTCTTTAGAAGCCAGAAGAGGGCATCAGCTCCCCTAGAACTGTAGTTACATGAAAGTTGTCACAAGACCTTTTATTGTTCTTTTTGACACAGGGTTTCTTGAGACAGGGTTTCTCTATGTAGCCCTGGCTATCCTGGAACTTGCTCTGTAGACCAGGCTGCTCTCAAACTCAGGGATCTGCCTGCCTTAGCATGTGCCTGTTTGGTTGGTTGGTTTGGGGTTTTTTGTCTTTGTTTTATTTTGTTTGAGACAGGGTCTCTCTCTATGTAGCTCTAGAGGTCTTGAAATTATGTGTAGCCCAGGCTGTCCTAGAACTCACAGTTCATCTGCCACAGTTCTGATATTAGGGAATGTGCCAGCTCTATCCTTAACTCATTTTTCTAAGTTTGTTCTTTTTCACATGTGAGGTTTCTCATGTACATGAAGTACCTCACTTATGTGTAACAGTGTCTTAGTGGAGACACTTAGCTACCCCTATTCAAAGCAGGGATGGGATAACAGAGAGCAAGCCAGCACGTCATGAGCTGTAATGTGTGGAAATTGTTGATTGTTTCAACGGCAAATTCTTATGCTATAGATCTGGCTGTAGCCCAGAGTTCTGTAGTTGGAAGGCTGACTCAGAAAGCATGAGTTGGGGTGCCTTTGCCTCTTTTGCCATGTCTGAGTCACTGAGGGAAACCCGAAAACTACCAGATGTCAGGGACAGATGCTATGCTGTTTGCTGGAACACTGTGGCCCTAGATTTGAGATCTCAAGGAAGTCCCTGCTTGCTCACTCAGTGAAGTCATCAGCACATTTGCTGGGACTGTTCTCATCAAGAAAGTGTTGTATATTTCCCAACGTTGGCTTGCCTCATGGTCCAGATGGCTTCCGTGGCCCACTTCAGCAGAGGGCTGGAGACAGAGTTGCCGAGGCTTGCTGGCTGCTGGTCTAGCTCCACTTTCAGTTAAAGACCTATTGTCCAGTAATAAAGGGTAGAAAGATAGAGCAGTACACCACTGTGTGGGGGCTGGTATTCCCAGGCCTATAATCTCAGCACATAAGAGGCAGAGACAGGAGAAGTTCAAGGACAGGCTTGGTTTTACATTGAACTCAAAGCCAGTTTGGGTGTGACATTATTGCCAGTGTTTGGGAGGCAGAGGCAGATGGAGCTCTGTGAGGCCAGCCTGGTCTATAGAGCAAGCTCCAGGCCGGACAGAGCTATATAGTGAGACCCTGTATCACAAACAAATAAAAACCAAAGACTCCAACAAAATCAGGCCTGGGGATATAGCTCCATTGGTAGAGTCTTTAAAAACCAAGTATGAAGCTTTGGGTTCTATTCCTAGCACATAAAGTGGGCAAAGTGTCTGAGGACTGTATGTAAGAGTTGGGATGTGGGAGTGATATGATCAGAAGCTCAGGGTTATCTTCATCTACATCATGAGTTTGAGGCCAGCCTGGCTACATGAGATACTGTTCTCATGGGGGGGGGGGGTGTGAGATGGTAGTAGTTGGAGTTATCCTTGAGAAGACCTGCCCTGCATCCATACCTCTGACCTACCACAGGGCCTCAGGCCTTTCTCCTCTCCTCTCTTTCTGGCCTGGAAAAGCACACTGACATCCTGATGACCCTTTAAGATAACTAGAAATGTGTGAAGTTCCAAGGGATTTACTGATAAAGTGTCTTATCTCAGTGTGGCTTCCGAACAGGGCTGGAGGAATGCTGGCAGGCCTGAGAGAGCCAAGCACTCTCAGTGCCTCCCTTTCATCCCTTGTAGATTCCAAGCTCACCCAGATTAGCACATCCTAGATGAGGGCTATGTGACTCTCCCCTTCTGTGTTTACATCATCCAGGTGAAGGCATTCCTTGGGGAAACATCTGGAGGTCCTGGTGGCATGCCCTGTCACCAGCAGACCTAACAGAGCCTCTGCCATAGTTTTCTCAGGTCCCTCAAGACACCCAGGAGTCAATGGGAACGAGTTCCTTTGTGGTCAAGTCCTGAGAACCCCAATTTCCAGCACACTAAATCAGAACATACACTGTGGGTCACCTGTTCAGACATCAAACCATAAGCAAATCTTTTAAAGTCACCTTGTAACCTGTGGGAAACAGAATGAAAACATTAATTCATCCAAAAAGCTGAGGTAGGGATTGGAAGGGATGTAACTCTCTTGATATCTGTGTAGTTAGTTGTGAATTCCATCCTCAGCATCGAATAAACATTCATATGACCTCAGCACTTGGAGAGTGGAGGCAGGAGGATCAAAGCTTAAGGTTTTGTCTTAGTTACTGTTCTATTGCTGTGAAGAGACACCATGACCAAGGCAACTCTTTATTTTTTACAAAAGCATTTAATTAGGGGCTTGCTTACAGTTCTAGAAGTTTAATTCATTATCCTCATGGCAGGGAGTGTGGCAGTAAACATGGAGCTGGAGCAGTAGCTGAGATTTATATCCTGATCCACAAGGAAAGGGAGAGAGAGAGAGAGAGAGAGAGAGAGAGAGAGAGAGAGAGAGAGGAAGAAGAAGGAGGAAGAGGAGAAAGGGAGGGAGAGAGAGAAGGGGGAGGAGGAAGGGAGGGGGAGGGGAGAGGGTGAGAAAAGGAGGAGGAGGAGGAGGAAGAGGAAGGGAGGGGGGAGAAAGAGAAACAGATGGGCTTGGCTTAGGCTTTTAAAACTTCAAAGTTCACCCCCAGTGACACACTTCCCCCAGCAAGGCCACACCTCCTAATTCTTCTCAAATAGTGCCTTCCCTGGTATCTAAGCATACAAATATATGAGCCTATAGGGTCCATTGTTACTCAAACCACCACCTCAAGTCATCATAATGAGTTTGAAGCCAGTCTGGGATACTGAGGCCATGTTGTGAATAATTAAAGGGCAAACTTGTTGGGAACCGGAGCACTGATTGATTGATGGATAGATCCCCATGGTGAGACTGGGATGCTGGGACACGTCTGTCTGATCTCTCCAAGTGTAAGGAGCTCCTGTACTCTCCCTGTGTGTTCAACCTCACTGAGACATTTACTGTCCACTAGTCATTATCTGCTCTCACTGTTCCCATGCACCTTGTCACTACCTTTATGTTTTGCTGGGCACACCCCTCAGGGCCACACTGTTCTGCTTGCTCCATTCTTCCCAGCTCCACCTCCTAGTATGTCTCCAAAGAAGCCCCTTTTGACCTCTTGGGTAGAGGAGGAGGACTCTCAGTTGGGACTACACAGGGAGGCTCTGTCTCAAAATACCATGACACCAGGAGTGAGGGGAGTGTGGAGGACAGCAGGTTTGTGCTTCTCTTGTTGAAATCATTCAGTGAACACTGAAGTTCCCTATTGGTCTTTGAGGCTCCAGGGAGCCAGTGGTATTTTCCAGAGGAAGAGAAGGAGGGGCTAGGGCTGAAAATGGTCTTAGGAAGCTTGGACTTTGTGCACAGAGATGAACTGGAGAAGCCATAGGGAAAGTGATGGGAAACCTAGGGCTAGGTTAGGCTTTTAGAGTTAAGGACTGAATGGAACCTGGGAGCCGGGGCTGGAATGATTGTGAGTTCAAGTCCAGCCTGGGCTTCAAAGTGAGGCCTTATTTTTTATTTTTTTATTTTTTTAAAAGTTAGTGTGGAGACAGCAGAATATAGATTCTTCAAAAAATAAGTTTATGAGCTAAGATTTGGTGACATAAAGGAAGTTACAGAAAAAAAATTAGCCTCAGACTTGACCAGGTCGACCTTTCTCTAAAGCTCCCATATTTCTAGAGACCCCTTTGAACCTCATCTGCCCATAGGAAAACTGAGGGTTCATGCTGGTCAAACACATCACAGTCAGATCCTTTTACCGACCTGTGCCTGTTTACAAGAAACCTGCCCATCTCCCTTTAACTTGCTTCTTAATCCAGCCTCAGAGTTCTTAGAAATGTCATCTGACAGTAAACAACAAACAAGTTCTATTTCCCTTTGCCTCACAATGCTGGGTGCACCTGGTTGACATCGCACCAGGCAGGCAGGGGACACTAGCATCCAGCTCAAGTTCTGCCGGGTGAGGGATTCCACAGCCTGGGCTCATCTCCCAGGTCCGTTGGCCTAGAGCTATCACTGGCTTGCCAGCCAAGGCTCTGGCCTTATTAGGCTTGTTTTCTAGCCTAGGATCCTGGGTGCCCTGCTGACTTAGACAAGAGCAGAAGCCTGAAGCTGGATGTGGTGGCTCAGGCCTGTGATCCCAACACTTGGAGCTCAAGCGGGAGGATTGCTGTGAGTTGGAGGCCAGTCTGTGCTACAAAGTGAGATTCTGTCTCAATTCTTTCCAAAATAAACAAGCAGTGCAAACAGCAAACAAACCAAGGGTAAAAGTGAACAGCAACAAAGAAACAAAATTGAAAGAAACAAAACAGGGCATGGAAGTGGGTTCCCGCTATCCAGACCCTGGGAGGTGGAAGCGGGCGAATGAGGCTCAGCTCTTTGTGTTCTGTGCACACACTAGCTCTTCCCAGGCATAATGTAAACGTGTGTATCTAGAGAGGAGAGAAATACAAGCTGCTCTTCATATGGTTATAATTCCTAGAAAATCGAGACATTTCATTCCCCAGCCGCCACCCCCCCCCCTTCCTGGCTTAGCACATTTCCTTTTTCTCATTCTTCATTGGTTCTCGGATAATTTCACACATACAGTTTTGATCATATTCACCCTGCCCCACTCCTCTCAGATCTACCCTTATCTCTCTACTCATCCAACTTTGTATCTTGTCTTTTTTCCTCCGCTCTCCTTCCTCTCCCCTACCCCTCCTCACTCCTCCCCTTCTCCCTCCCCTTCCCCTCCCCTCTCCCCTCTCTCCAAACACACTGACTATACTGGCCCCACCCATGTTCTCTGGCATACATAGCCATCCACTGGAGCATGGTTGACCAACCAGGAGCCCTGCCCCTAAAGAAAATGGCCGTTCCCTCTCCCTGCAGCTACCATTTGTCCAGTAGTTCTTTATCTGGGATGTGATTTCATGCCTACTCCGTGCTGGGGTTTGGTCCAGCTTGAGCTTGTGCAGGTCTTATGCAAGCTGTCTCAACTACTGTAAGTTTGTATGTTCAATTGCCCTGCTGTGCCCCACAACACTTTCCTGGTAGTCAGCCACTGCCTCTGGCTCACAGTCTTTCTGACCCCTGTTTTGCAATTGTCCCCAAACCTTGGGATGACATGGATGATGAGACAGATGTCCTTTTAGGGGTAAGCAGTCTACAGTCTCCTATTATCTTAACCTTGACAAATCATGGGTCTGTGTTAATCGACATCTACTACAGAAAGAAGCTTCTTTGACAGGAGTTGGTAATCTATGAGCATAAGAATACCTAATTAGGAATCAGTTTAACACAATGCTTATTTACCAGAATAATAGTACTAGATTCTCCCCAGGGGCCGTGACCTGTCTAGCCAGTTTCTCTGACCCGATATCAGTGCCAGATACGGGT
>JADRCH010000240.1:857181-923434 GCA_019843965.1 Rhynchomys soricoides | reverse complement strand
GGGTGCAGGATGGGGTCAGCCTCTTGATATCCAAACCATTTTAATTGCTCAGCTTTTAAAAATGATTGCATTGGAGGGCTGGTGAACGGTTTGTTTGTCTTTGATTCCAGCTCTTGGGAAGGAGGCAGGAGGCAGGAGGCCAGACTTGAATATGTAGGTTTTACCAGTTGCTTTTCTCATTGCTGTGATCAGAGACAAAACCAATATATACAAGAGAAGGTTTATTCTTGCTCATGGTTGGAGGGTTGAAGGCCATGGCTGAAGGCGTGTGAGCCGGTCACATTTCATCTGTGGTCAGAAAGCAAAGAGAGAGATGGTTATTGACTGGCTTTGCTACTTCAAGACCCTAGTCCATGGAGAGGGATCCACTCACACTCAGGACGGTCTCCCTCCCCTGTTAAACCTTTGGGGAAACACACTCATGGTGTCTCCATGGTGATTTCAAAGGCAGTCAAATTGATAATGAGCCTACCCATCACAGCAGGTCTGGAAGGGGTCAGGGAGAGAGTTTAGGGGACACAATTTCAATGGGGGAATAGGAAAAGTTCCAGAGATGGGTGGTCGAGGTGGTTGTTGCAGAAAAATGTGATAAACCCAACCCCACTGGGCTGTGTGCTTAAAGGTAGTTATGACAATAACGCTATGCCTGTGTATTCTCCCATAACGATACAAGAATCACAGGAAAATGAAAGATAGTGTTGGAGTCCTAGCTAAGTATGCTGGTGAACCTATAACACCAGCACTCGGGCAACAGAGGCAGGGGGATTGCCACAAATTCTAGCCCAGCCTGGTCTATATAGTTCATTCCAGGCCAGCTAGGGTTTAATAGAGGGATTCTGTCTTAAGCAAATGAACAAGCCAACCGAGCAAGCAGTCTCCACTCCTTTCTCCCTCATCTCTGCATTCCCTACTCCCAGCATACATGCACCCCTCCCTATAAGTCGATGCTGAGGCCTGTAAACAGAAAGACAGAAGGCTCCCAACACCTGCAGTGTAGCCACAAGTAGGACAGGGCTGAGCCTCGAAAGGGCAGCCAATGGTCAGAAACAAGCTGCTTTGTAACTATCTGATGCTGGTCCAGGAGCAGGGTGGATTAGGATGGTACAGCTGGCTGCCTGAGGAGTCTCCTAAAGGCCAGACCTCATCTCCTAGGTTCTCACAGACTGGGGCTCTGTGCCATGGCTCTGTGTTCTACTTGGAAGCACAATGGGTAAGGCAGAGTGACAATTGCCAGTCTGGAGCTCAGCCTTGGTTTGTGATGCAAGATGTAGCCCATCCGGCCTGTTCCTCCTCTGTGTTTCTGTTGCAGCAGGCCAAACGTGAGAGCCTTGGTTTGGGGCAAGATGTTAGTTTGACTCAGTTGGATCATGCCCAGGTCGGGGTGAAGTTTGCTGTCAGGTCAGGAGTCTGATTGGGGTCAGGGTATGAGGACAGAGGGTGGAGCTGGTGCTGTGCTTTCCCCAACTCTGCAGGGACCCGACTTCCTTCATAGCAGGTGTACCCAGTGCACCATGGATTCTCATGGACCCACTGTGGGTCTCAGGTTCTAAGTGTGGAGTTGCAGGGACCCTGCATGCATATATCAAGCACACTCAGGAAGCACCTTGCTTAGGAGATTGAGTCCTTCCTAGCTGTACCTACTCTGCCTCCTGGGAACTTTTCCAGTGGGTCTAGCAGCGGGGAATTTCTCTGGAAACCCCCAGGAAACTTAGTACCCTAAGCATGTGTCTAGTCTTCCCACAGAAAGTCAACTCAGTTTTAATTCTCAAAACAAACCACACAAAAAGCCTTTTTTTTTTTTTTTTCAGATAGGATCTCTTGTGGCCTAAGGTGGCCTGGAGCTCCTGTATCCACCTCTCCAGGACTGGGATTACAGGCCTGGACTACTCTAATGTATATGATGTGGATTGAACTCAGGGCAATGTGCGTGCTAGGCAAGCACTTCACAAACTGGTGTATATATAGCCCCTGCTCATCTTGTTTGGATTTTTGAAGCAGGGTCTTGTTGGAGCCCTGGCTGGCCTTCAGCTCACTCCATCTTCCTGTCTTAGCCCACGGGTTGTTTGGATAACATAGTACCACCACGCCTGGATAGATCACAATTTACTGAGACTAGAGCACCACCATCGACAACACAAATGTGATTAAGCAGCCAGGAGACCAAAGTCTTGCTTCCTAGCAGGTCTCTTGTGAGAACTCAGATGACAGGAGTGTAGGCTGTGGCTTTCCTTTGATCTGTGGACATGTCAATATCAGCAGCCTACAAGGCCATTCAATTCTTCTCATACTTCCTTTGAGTCTGCCGGTGTTTGGTGAAAGATTATGAGGATTAGTTGGCTCTCTCAGTAATCTGCTCCTGAGGAGGCTCCAGACAGGTAGGCCACTCCTGCAGGCAGCTCAGCGTGTCTGCTTTTCCCTAAGATGTCCACCAGTTGTGGATAATTTAATAGGAGTGGGACTCAGGGCATTTTCTAAGAGCATGCTTTGACCAAAATTGGAAAGCAGAGGTGTGGCTCAGTGGTAATGCACTTTACCTAGCAGGTATGGTAGATATAAAGCCTTGGATTTGAACTCCAACATTGGAAAAACAAAAACAAAACCAAACAACAACAAAATCCAAGCCAAAATGTTTAAAATGATCATGATGATACATACTTGTAATTCGTGTGTGTGTGTGTGTGTGTGTTATGTAGGCACATTGGTATAGGTATGTATTGTTGTGTGCAGGTGTATGTCTTTAGGAGCTCGATCAATCTTCCTTGTTCCCTTGAGACAGGCTCTTTTGCTGAACCTGGAGATAGGCTGGCCGGCGGCAAGCCCCAGTGATCCTCCGGTCTCCATCCTGCTTTTCATGTGGATGCTGGGATTTGAACTCACACCCTCATGCTTATTCAGCAAGTGCTATTAGCCACTGTTCCATCTTCCTGGTTCCTACATTTGTAATTCTAATCCTTGGGAGGTTGAGGCCAACCTGAGACACAGAGTGATACATAATGAACTCCAGACCAGCCAGGGGCTACAGAGTTTTGAAAACAAATGTTAATTCAATAAATATATTTTTAAATATTTCTTTTATACTTTATTTTAAAGTAAACAACAAACAAGAATCCCTCACATGCATACAAAACAACAAAACTCAAAGATCTGGGAAGCATGAAAGATGGATATGGGCACTGTCACAGGAGATGGTGACTCCTAGGCTCTCTGTGCTCCCTATCTTCTGTCTGTCATCACTGGAACTATAGTGGGTTTCAGAGCTCAGACAAGAACCTGCATGGTAGTGACCCATTTGGTATCTCAGCACCTTGGAAATGAATGGAGGAGAAGCAGAAGTTCAAGGCTAGCTTTGGCTACATAGTAAGTGTGAGACCATTGTAAGCCCTAAACCAGCAAGGTGGGTGGCATAGTAAATGCATTGCCCTTAAGCCCGAGTTCAATCCCTGGAATCTACTTGGTGAAGGAGACAATGATTCTGGAGAGATGCCCTCTGGTCTCTACAGTATGGACTATGGTATTCATTCCCAATTTCAACAATACATACATACATACATACATACATACATACATACCATACATACATGTATGCATGCATGCATCATCCATGCTTATATGCATACATGCATGCATACATACATACATGCATGCATGCATACATGCCATACATACTTAAGAAAAAGGTAACTCTCAGGAATCACTCTCACTTCCTATACTTCATCAACATCACCTTCCTTCTCTTCTCCTATTGGTAATTAATTAATTTATTCATTCTTGAATCTCAACATGGTAGCCCAGGCTGGCCCCAGAATCTACTATGTAGTAGAGTCTGGTTTCAGGCTCATTATGTAGCCGAGAATGGCATTGAACTTCTGGTCTTCCTGATTCCACCTCTCCAGTGCTGGAATCGCAGATGTATCCCATCACACCCCGTTTATGCTGTGCTAGAGAGTGAACCCAAGGCTTCAGCTGTGCCAGGCAAACATCTACCAGCCGAGCCATCTCTCAGTCCTTTGGGTTTTTTTTCTGTTTTGTTTTCTGAAACGGGGTCTCACTCTGTAGTCCAGCCTGAACTCATGTAGTCCACGGTGGCCTTGGACTCTTGACAACCCTTCTGCCTCAGCCTCCAGAATGTTGGGATTTCAAGCATGCAACACGTGGTATCGGGCTGCCTTTCTTTCCTTCTCCTTTTCTTTTTAAAAACACACACACAAAAATGCAAATTAAAATAAGCAACATATCAATAAGACAAAAATTAAAAATGCCCAAACAAACCAAAATGAAGAAAACCATCTACAAATATACAGTGTCTCTGTGTTCTGTTTGTTGTTGCTGATTTTTTTGAGACAGGGTTTCTCTGTTGTATCCCAGGCTGTCCTGGAACTTGATCTGTAAACCAGGCTGGCCTTGAACTCAGAGATTTATCTACCTCTGCCTCCTGAATGCTGAGACTGGAGGCAGGGTCTACCACCACCCACCACCACTGAGTTTATTTTGGGTTGGCCAACTACTCTTGCCCTGGCTCATATACCAAGATTTTTCCTTTGCTAGTGGGTATCAATTGCATTCCTGGAACCCATGTCTGCTTTCCCCTCTCCGTGCTGGGACCCTGTCAGTCTTGAACCTGTGCAGACTCTGTGCAAGATGCTACAGTCTCTGTGAGTTCATATGTGCACTAATCCTGTTGTGTCTGGAAGACATTGATTCTTTGGAGTGGAGTCATCCATCACCTCTGGCTCTCATCATGTTTCTTTCTTTTTCCTTTTCCTTTTCCTTTTCTTCTCCTCTTCCTCCTCTTCCTCTTCCTCCTCTTCTTCCTCTTCCTCTTCCTCTTCTCCTCCTCTTCCTCCTCCTCCTCCTCCTCCTTCTCCTCTTCCTCCTCCTCCTCCTCCTCTTCTTCGGTTTTTCAAGACAGGGTTTCTCTGTGTAGTCCTGGCTGTCCTGGAACTCACTCTGTAGACCAGGCTGGCCTCGAACTCAGAAATCCTCCTGCCTCCGACTCCCAAGTGCTGGGATTAAAGGTGTGTGCCACCACTGCCCGGCCATGCTTCTATCTCTGCTTGTACAAAGGGGAGAGCTCTGATGAAGATATCCCATGGAGGATCGAGTGTTCTAAAATCTCCCAGGCGCCACACATTTTCCAGTTGTGGGTCTCTGTGTTAGTTCCCATCTAATGCAAGAGGAGGCTTCTCTGATGAGGGCTGCTTGAGGCAGTGATCTATGGGTATAGCAGTTTGTCATTCGGATTCTGTGATACTGTTTCTTTAGCAGAGTAATGGCATAGGTTTTCCTCTAAGCCCATGACCTATCTAGTCTCAGGTTCTTGGCCACTTTAGCAGGGTCAGGTGTGGGTTGCATCTCTTGGAGTGGGCCTTAAAAGACTTTTACTTTTTATTTTTGGTGTTTGTTGACTATGCTTTATAGGGAAATGATCCTGGGAGAGACTGCTAGCATTCACCCAGCATCTATTTTCCTCTTCTTCTGTAGTAGAAGAGTTCTGGACAGTGGCCAGCTAGGAGGCAATCTTTGTCCCTTTATTTGGAGATAGGTATGGGCTGTGGTTCAGTCTGGCCAGGGAGATGAATGTGCAAGTGTCACATGGATTTGGGGTGAGGTGTCTTCAGATGAAGAAACCAGTGACATTTGGTCTCTTTCTGCTTCCTCTGACTGCCCGAAGCACTGTGGTTTATGCTACCCTGCTCATATGGTGCAATACGATATTCAGTGACCGATGAGGTGGACAGAGTCCTCTGTCACTGTGGTGAAAGTGGAGTTCACTGCTTTCACTTATCAAAGGTCTTTATTTAAGTGTTGCCAGGAACTGCCAAGTCCAATTAAATGTAGTAATCACTATCTGTCACATTTTGTTTTTAGTGTTAAGAATTGAATCCCAGGGCATTGTATATTCCAGCCAGCCACTCTACACTGAAGTATAGACTCAGTTGTTTTGATGTTTTGTTGTTGTTTGTTGTTTGTATGCTTGTTTTTGAAACAGGGTCTCATATATCCCAGACTGCCTTGGCCTCCTGATTCCTCAGTCTCAGGTTCTGAGTGCTGGAATTATAGACACTTTTTATAGGGGATTGGTCCGTCCCTCAAGTGATTGCATCTGTCCCCTGGATGAACCTGATCTAGATAATTCCTAAGACTTTCTTTCCAGGTGATTCTAGATTATATCAATTTGACAGTTAGGACTAACTAGCACAAACTCATAGCAATCCTCCTGTCCCAGCCTACTGAGTACTGGTATTACAGACTTGTGCTTGAGATTGCAGGCTTCAAAGTTGTATGAATCAGAGGTATCTCTGTTTATCAGTAATTTGTGAGCCATAAGAATTCTGATCAGATTAATAGTATCCAAGTGGAGGAAGATCCTTCTGAAGGGAAGTGCAGAGCTGTTGACATGTGCATGAACTTTAGCATTTTCAAGTTTTAATTTTCCATTTTGTAATAACTTTATTGAAGTGTCGCAAAAATAGGACAAAGCATTTCCACTAGCTTTTCCCCGGATTCCACGAGTGTTAGACTGCTACTCTTACATCTCAGTGTTGTCTGTCCTTCTGTCTATCCATTTGTCCATCCACCTACCTAACTCTCTGCCTCTAAACACTCCAGATCATATTTTTTAAAACAAGGAAAGGGCTGAGCATAGTGGGTCACATCTGAAATCCCTTCACTTTGGAGTTTGAAGGCAGAGATTTCTGAGAGTACAATGCCAGCCTGGTGTACGAACTGAGTTCCAAGCCAGTCAAGGCTACATGGTAAGAGCCTGTCTCAGAAAATGAAAACCAAAACCAAAACCAAAAGTGAAACTAAGCAAAAGCAGAGCACAGATGAAAGCCGGGAAATGAGTTTGAAACAGAAAGCTTACCTCACAGGGTAGCTGGAGTTTCCAGTTTCCCACCATTGTTCAGTATTTATCAAAGAAAACAAACACCTTTCAGCAGATGTGGCAGGATCACAGGTTTCCGAGAAGAGCCATGTCTTCTTGTACAACAGTCTTTTCCTCTCTTCTGTGGCTCACACCCTTGGTATTTTAAAAGAGTATTGGTATACACTATATCTATATCTACATGGGTTGGTTTATTATAGTTCAAATACATAAATTCAACATTCAAACATCTTAAAATTAAACTTTTTAGAAACAAAAGTTCAAACATTCAAACAGGAGTAGTTTACAGGGAACACCCAGAAAGGGAGTTTGGTTGTCTAATTGAGAATTTTGGTAGAGATCATCCAGTGAAGAATAAAGAATGTTGAACCAGGATTCCATTCTGGCCAACATGTTAGTTATGAATGTGGTTCATACCTGAGAAGAAATTACTAAATACATCTTCTCCTGGGCTAAACAAGACTTGGCCTATAGCTCAAGAGGGGAGAATCAAAGCACGTATGTATGTGAACAAATACAGCTAAACTGTTCTTTAGAGACAATGGTAAAAGTATGTCCATTATAATATACATAGTCTCTGGAAGAATTCAATTCAGTGTTTTCTCTTTTACCCACTTAAAAAACAAAATCAAAAACAAACTCCATCTTCAGTTTCCCTGGAGTCTGTGGTATTTCCAAGCTCCTATCACAAAATCTCCTGTCTTGCTGAGTAACACTGCTAGGAAGAACATCACCAAGTCATGGCTTCCACATGGCATCCTTATAAAAGGATGATTTTTAGCTTCCAGGTTTTAAATTTTCTAGAGACAGCCTATATTTGAGTATGTATGTCAGTCGTGACACACAAAGAAAGGCATTGAATATTTTCACAGTGTTTTTTTCAAGACTGCCCACAATTGCTTCTCCTTCTGTCCGTCAGGTGGTTTTGCTATAGGTTGACTAATGCACATATATGTAAAAACCTGAAAATTTGGCTCCTGCAAGCAGTTTCAATGAACAGCGAGCCTGTGGAAGGGTAGTTAGGATCATTTTGTTGACTGTCTAGTGGGCTCTGATGCTGTAGGAGGTGGAGGTGGACCTTGGGGATCCAGGTCACTAATGTAGGCCACAATTGGTTTCCTCCTCTCCTCTGGTACACAGTCTAGTACTAGATACCATTTGTCATTCTGCAAAATTTTTTGTACATCTTTTAGGTGCTGATCAGATTCTTGGATTAGCTTTTTGGATCTCTATGTAATGAATTTGGACTCTTTCAAAAGTGTCCTGAAGTCAGCCTTGGCAGTGATGTATTTGTCTCTGATGTGTTCTTCAAACTCCCTTTGTTTTTTCCTGTCACTGGAGGAGAACTTAATGCACTGAGGATCTTCCTTAATTATTTTTTTTCACTTCTTTCTATGTGGATGTTAAGGTAATCGAGACGTTTCATCCAGAAGCTGCCTAAAGTGTTCCCTTTTCTTTTTGGAAAGTGCTTCAACATGTTCATTAAAAGGTTTCTCTTTCTCCACTCTTTCCAATAAAGAACTAGATTCTCGGCAGTGATCTTTCCAGAGACTCCTCCTAGTATCAGATCAGGACACATCTGAAGAATGTACCATGTCAGACAGAAGAGCCTTGAAATTCTGGATAGCTTTAGTTTGCTCAGAACATGCCTTTGAACTTCTCTTTCACATTCTTGAAGGCTTGCCTCAATGTGGGCTCCTTTTCTCTTTCTAAGGCTTAACTTCTCAGCTATTTTCTCTATGCACTGTTTGAAAAGGTCTTCTCTCATTGATGAGCTATCCATCGATTTGTATCGTGGGTCACTTTCCACTTTGTCTTTTACTTTGCTCCATCGAGAGTGACTGTCCAAGTGATGATTAGATAACAGTTCAAAGAAATCTGATTTAATCTTCACACCTCTAGTCTTCAAATCTTCTTTTTCTTCCTTCCTTGCAGCTGCCACAAATTCATTAAACAGTGCTTCTCTATTGTTCATCTTTTCAACTGCTTTGAATCTTGAATCTTTAGCATGTTTGGCAGCAAATTCACTAAAAGTAGATCTTGGATTAAACTTTGCTTCTTCCATCATTTTTTGAAATCTTCCTTGGCTTACATTATTTTGTTTTTCTTTTCCCCAAATTCTTCCTCTGCTCTGGTCTTGACATACTGATCAAACACCTGTTTTCTTTCTTTAGGATTGAGAAGCAAGTACTGAGGGTCAAATACTATCTTGTGCAACTCCTTCTCCCATGGTGAAAAAGCAGACACCCCTCTCTCTAGCAGCATGTCCCTGAACTGCTTCATTCGAGCCTCCAGAGGGACAATGGCCCTTTCTCTGGCAGCTTTAATTTTAGCTTCCATGGCAGCTTCTTTCTCTGAATCCTTGTCTTTACTATCATCTCTCTTCTGCTTTTTTGCTTTAATAGGCTCATCTTCATTCATCTCTTCCATTAATTCTTGTTCTTCTTTACTTGCACTCGTTGAGAACTGCCACGTTTGGATAGACAGCATTGTTGGAGCCGGGTGCCTTAGCTTCTTCATGTCTTCCAATCTTCTTTTATGAGGGGGCTTTTGAATAATTTTGTCAACATCTGCCTTTCCAATCAAACCATCAGGTCGATTCCACATAGAAAGATGAGTGGTGGGATCACCAGTCCAAATGACACACCATGGAGGACCAGGACCAGGAGTAGTAGCTACTGGCTTTGCCTTCTGGGCAGCCTTTTCTTCTTCAGTCATCTCTTCTTTGGGCTCCTCACATGCCTCCTTAATTGGCTCTTTAATCTTCTCACCTAATTTTTCTTTTTCCATCAGTTCTTGGGGCTTCCCCATGTTGATTCTAGTGTCCTATTATGATAATAGTGGTCTTCCCATCAGCTGGTCTCTGTTCAGTCCACTCAGAAACTGCTGTTGCTCCAGCTAAGGTAGCAGGTGAAGCTGCAATAGCAACCTGGGACTGTATCATGGGCACTCTAGGGGCCATTCCTGGTAATACACCTGGAGGTAGGATTGGCGTGCCAGGACGGGGCACATGGAAGGGAGGCACCATTACTGGTGGGAAAGCAGGTGTGGCTGCTGCTGGCTGAGGCACTGAGTGAGGAACAGCAGGAGGTAACGTCTGTGGATTCGGCTGTAGGAGCAGAGCTGAAACACTAACTGTGGGCATGGCCACTGAAACAGTAGAACTTGGGTCTGGTCTTCTTGTGGGTGTTGATACTGTCTGTGCAACTGAAGTAGCAGTTGTTATGGTAGCTGTAATGGAGGATGTGGTAGATGTTGGTGTTGACATGGACAGATCAGGTGCTAGTCTACTGGTGGTAGGGGTGGGAGCACCTACTGCTTGTGCTTGGACTTGTGCCTGGGCCTGGGCCTGGGCCTGAGCCTGACCCTGGGCCTGAACCTGTGCTTGGGTTGCAAGCATAGGGTTAGTTCTGATTGCTGAATGACCTTGACTCCGTCTGGCTTGGTCCATGAAGATTCACAAGTCCGAGCATTATAGTAATAAACCTTCCCATCTGGAGTTTTATTTTCTACCCATATCCCCTCAGTGGGAGGCAGTGCTGGAGCACCAGGAGCAGTCCCAGAGGCATTCCTGGCGGGAGCATCATACCCGGAGGAGGAGGCATAGTTCCCATGGGTGGAGGCATGAAAGGTGGTCTCTGGAGGTGTGGTGGGCCCATGGGTGGCAGTATTCCTCCTGGGGGAGGCATTGGTGGCATATTAGGATCAAAGGGAGGCTGTCCAAAGGGGACTTGGGTGGTGGAGGAGGGCCTCTCATCATGCCAAATGGAGGAGGTGGTCTCATGAGAGGTGGCGGGTCTCACATCACTGCATTTGGTGGGGGAGCTGGGCCTGAGAACCTCAAGGCCTGCTGTTGAGCCATCTTCAGCTCCCCTAGGTGCTCGCCTTCCCCTTCATCCCCGCCACGCTCCGCCATTACAGACAACCCTGGTCTACATTTTTAAAAAGCAATCTTAAAAGTTTCATATTCTGGTGGAAACAAGCGATATAGAATTGTTCCTTTTAACATTTGCAAATGTGCAGGTCAGTGGATGTAAGTGTATTTGCTTCATTGTGCAACAGAGTTCTAGAATGTTCTTGTCTTGCAAAACTGAAACTCTCCCCTCATTTTTCTGTCTTCTCTCAGACCTTGGCATCCATTACTCTATGCACTTTTTCCCCATACGGAATCAAGCTGCTTAACTATCTCAGATAAGTGGTTGGCTTAATTTGCTTAGCATAATGTTCTGGAGCCTTATCTAAGCTCCACCCTTTCCAACGAAAGGGAAAGACAGCCCTTTCGTTGTCTCAGTGATGGGCTATTATCTCTGTACATCACATCTTATTTATTGATTGGTCTTTCAATGTATACCCCTGTTTCTGACTTCTTCCTATTCATATGTAAGGGTTGTATAATGGTGCTTTGAGTATGGATGGACAGTGAGCCAGAATAATCCCTACTCACTTGATTGCTTTGGCCTGAGTATTTTATCTTGGCAACAGGAAAACAGCTTATTTGTAATCCCAGCACTCAGAGGGTGGAGGCAAGACCATCTGGAGTTCAAGGCCAACCTAGGCTACATGAGATCTTGTCTCAAAAAACTAAAAAAATTAAAATTAAGAAGTATACTATTTCTACTTGAGTGTGAACCCCACACCACCCTCTGTGAATCCCTACCAGCAAGGATGGCTTCAAAGTGATTGCTTTTCCAGGGCCTTGTCAAAGGAAGGTCTCACCCAGTTACTTCTATTCCCTTAACTACAAAGGTAGTCAATGGTGTTACTGTTATGTCTGAATCTACAGTCTCCCACTAAGAATTCTGTGTAACAGCTTTTTCTAGATGATTGGATCCTGAAGGCTCGGGCCTTATCAATGAAACAGTCCACTAATAGATTCATAATTCATTAATGGGATGTGATAGAAATCAGGAGGTGGACTCTGCTCAGAGGAAGGAGATCAATAGGGAATGTCCTGGAAGGTATACCTTGTCCCCAATCTCCACTGTCTCTCTGATCTCTCTATGTCTCTGTCTGTCTGTCTGTCTCTTTGGCTCCTTTCTGTCTGTCCTGTTCCACCACATCCTCATATTCCTGATGCTGTGTCATATTAGGACTGAAGCAATAGACCTAGCCTATCACAGCCTAAAACTGCTGCAACCATGAGCCAAAATCAGCCCTTCTCCCTCTGTTAGGTGTTTTGTCACCAGGATGCAAAGTGACAAACACAGTCGCTATATGCTCAGTCAGCAGCTTCATATTCACACTCCTTCTGAATTGCACTCAGAGACTCAAAGACAGAAAACAATCCTTGAGAGCAGAGACTTGTCTGTGCAGGTCCTAGAACTGGTGATCGGTTGTGGTGGGTGGAGGGTGTTGGCCACCCAAGAAATCATAGATTCCCTCATTTACAAGGCTGTTTGGAGACATGCTGCTTTGACTTCCAGTTGTTGTAGTTGGGATCTGGACCCCATGGGCATGGGTAATAGGATTGATGTTTGACATTTTTCTAGCCCACCGTGGCCCCTCCCCAAAGCAAACCTCTCTTTAGCCCTTCCGCCTGATACTTAATGTCTGGTCACGGCTCCCCGGGGCTGGTGATACGGGTCAACAGGTAAAAGCACTTGCTTCACAAGACCAATGGTCTCAAATCAATCCCTGGAATCTGGGGAGGAAGGAGAGAATGTATTTCCAGGCATTGCTCTCTGCCCTCCACGGGCAGAAGAGAAGTCCTTGCATCTTTGTAAGTAGTTGCTGTCTTAGCTATGGTCTTATTGTTTGGAGGAAGTGATATGCTGAGATAGCATCTCACTCTGTAGCCCAGGCTGACCCCAAACTCATGGAGATTCTTCTGAGTGATAGGATTATAGGACCAAGTGACCAAGCTTGCTGTGGAGCTAAAGATGCCATTGAGTGTTATCCTCACCTTCCCATTGCTAGGATTACAAGCATGTAGCAGATTCTGCAGTGTTGTATAGAACACCAAGGCCTTGCCTTAGCTAGGCAAGCATCTTACCAACTGAGCCAGATGTTTGTATTTGACGTGGTTTTTTATCTGCTCCTCATAGGGAAGAACCTGATAACTGTTCTCTGGAGATACACTGATTTCTTTCCACTCTCTTTAAAGTCATCATGCAGAATCAAACAGGCTCGATGTTATCTCTGGCTAGTCCAGACTGCCCCATTCTCTAATCTGAATACTATGTATTAATACAGCACAGCTGGAGTAGGGTTTTCTAAAATCTAGTTAGCATTGCTTTCCAAAACCTGCATTCATTATTTTTTTTCACAATCCAGCTCTATTTTTAGGCTGTTTTCCACTGAGAGAAGTAAGACTCGTACAGGGGGAAGAGAAGGAGAAGGATGCCAGCTGTTTGTCAGCTGGGAGTCGGTCCACAGCACGTGTTTGCACCACAGGCGCTGGCAGGCAGGCCTTGTGATGCAAGGCCCTCACCTACTTTCTCAATGCTGACCCTGTAAGCAGCACTGGGGCTTACTTTTCCATACTCAGCAGAAGATGGGCTGTTTTGCAGTCTCCCCAGGCCTGGGTTCAGTCTAGGGTAGGTAGACTTTGACTACCACATCAGTGAGTTTGTGTACTCATGCATGAGAAGTGCGTGTGCGTGTGCGTGTGTATGTGTGTGTGTGTGTGTGTGTCCGTGTGCGCATACACACACATGTGGAAGTAGAGGCCGGAAGGCAACTTTTCAGTTAGTTCTCTTCTTCCAGCACAGATTCAGGACTATTTCCTTTACCTGCTGGCTGAGATATCTTACCAGCCTGGTACCATATTTTCTTCTCTGCCCTTCCACTCCTGCTGGGTAAGCTTTGGTGATGGGCTATGGCTGATCATAACAATAAGCTATTCCAGCCTGCAAGATTTAGAGGGCCCCTGGAATTGCTTCCCTTTCCTCCTCCTTCCCCTCCTCCTTCCCTCCTCCTCCTCCTCCTCTTCCCCCTCCTCCTCCTCCCTTTCCTTTTCAAACTCTTTTTTTTAGCAGGCAAAGTCCCATTGTAGCTTAGGCTGGCCAGAAACTTACAATGATCCTCCTGCCTCTGCCTCTCAAATTCTGGGGTTACAAGCATAAGCCACCACATCTGCCTGAAATTGCTTCTGTTGTAACCAATTTTGTTGTTGTTGTTGTTGTTGTTTTGAGACAGTGTGGCCTCAAATTCACCATGTAGTCATTGTCTTGCTTACTTTTCTGTTACTGTGAAGCGACATCAGGACCACAGCAACTCTTATAAAGGAAAACGTTTAATTTGGGCTGGCTTACACTTGAGAGGTTTAGCCCATTATCAGCATGGTGGGAAGCATGGCAGCATGTAGGCAGCCATGGTGCTGGAGAAGTAGCGGAGAGTCCTACATCTGGATCTGCAGGTAGAGGGAAGAGAGAGCCATTGGGCTGGGCTTTGGAATCTCAAAGTCTTCCCTCAGTGACACACTTCCTTCAACAAGGCCATAACTCCTAACTCTTCTTAAGTAGTTCCATTCTCTGATGACCAAGAATGATGGTGGCTATTCTTATTCAAACCTCTAGTCACTGGCCTCCTGATCTGTACTTTCCAACTACTGGACTTACAGATGTGTGCCTGCTGCCAATTTTTTTTTTTTAACCCAGAGTCTGGCTATGCAGTTCAGCTTGGCTTTGAACTCATTATTCTCCTGTCTCTGCTTCCTGAGTGCTGGGATCACAGACATTCACGATCATGCCAGTATATCATTCTTGTTATTTTGCAGCAGGGTCTCCTGTATCCCAGGCTAGTTTCAAACTTACTGTGTAGGAAAAGATGGCTTTGGACTCCTGATTCTCTTCCCTCACCTCCCAGTGCTGAGATTATAAGCAAGCCCATGATATCTGCTTTATATGGTGCTGGGGGTTGAACCAAGGGCTTTGTGCATGCTAGAAAAGCACTCTATAAACTGAGCCACCCCAACCCCATTACCCTCTTTGTGAGCCCCCATGTTCCAGCATGCATCTCCTAGAGTCTTCTGTAGCTGTTTCTTTTTTAAAAGCTTGCTCTTAGAGGTGAAGACTATAGAGACACTGATGGTCTCCAAAGACATACCTCAAACTTAGACTCAACCACCACTCCCCATCCCAGAGGGATACCCAGCCTCTGCTCTATCCCAGTGTTGAGTGTCAAAACCATTTTTCTGAAGATACAACACATACATCTTCTCACCCCAGATAGGGAACAACCCTGTGACAAATCAAAGTACGGACACTACTTACCAAAGTCCAACTTGGTGAACCAATGAGTTCTACTGGGGTCACAGGAATATGGCAAAGGAGTTACTTACAGGAACAGAAACAACTGAAAGACAGCTGCATCATCAAAGTCTGTCCCAGCTTGGGTGACAACTCACAAAGCTGGGAACCTGGAGCACATTGCATAGCCTGCAGGCAGCTCAACAGGCTGGAGAGCGCCCTTTCCAGGTGCCTCAGTTGGCCTAAGTCCCTTGCAGGAAGTTCCATTGGTTTCTGCTTCTTCCAGGCAGCTGGTCTAGTTCCGGAGTCTTCTTTTGCCGCGTTTCTCAGAACTTTTTTTTGCACTTAGCCTGACTGTCTGGGGGTCTTCTTTGCAGCTAGGCTTGGCTTACCGTGGGTGAGGGGTGGGTGGGGTGGGTGGGCAATGAGAGTTGTTCAGGAAGTTCTTAAAGCTCCTTTTTAGTTGCATATCTCCCTGCTTAAGGAGCTCCCCTGAAGGAATGAAGGTTTTAATTATGTTGGAAACTGTTACACAACACCTGGTTTTCCCCAAAATCAATGCAAATTTCATCCATATATGTACATACACTGTAATCCATACATGTACATACATGTCATTTGCAAAAATCAGCCACCATCCCATGAGTTCTGTGTTGTTTGTTTGTTTCTTTGAGGCAGGATCTATGTAGCCCAGGCTGAATAACCTTGAATTTCTGATGCTCTTGTTTTTGCTCTGGAGTGCCCACAATATAGACGTGTGCCATCACCCTGGCACCATGGAGTTCTTTACTGCCACTCTGTCAAGACCAACTTCTCAGTGTCAGGATCTACACAGTTAAGTACTTCCCTAGGATTTAGACAAACTGAGTTATTACTCATTTATAAACATTAAAAATTTTTTAGCTATTAGTGAGGCATGGCAGTGTGTGCCTTTGATCCTAGCACTCAGGAGGCAGAAGTAGCCTGGTCTGCATAGAATCCTGGCCAGCTGAGCCTACACAGTGAGACCCTGTCAAAAACCAAAATGAAGCACCAAAACCACATCTCTTTGTTTTGAAATAACTATAAACTCAAAACAGTTTGCAAAATAGCACATGGGGTATCATGACCTTTTGGCTTAGCTTCCTCTAACTTTGACATCTTATACTAAAATATCAAAATGAAAACTAATTGGGAACTGTAAGATATTGTGTTTTGGAGAAGCATAACTATTCTGAATCATGTGTGTGTGTGTGTGTGTTTGTGTGTGTGTATGTATGTGTGTGTGTGTGTGTATATATATATATATATATATACATATATATATATATGCCTTTAATATTTAAACCATATTATTTTTATATTTTTCCTTTCTCAGCTTGGTTAAAACACTCTTCATGAGACTTAACCAGGGAACAAAGTCAGTCTATGATTGGCGTTTCTGAGACTTCCTTTGTCAGTGCAATTAATCTGAGTCTCTTCACCTCAGCTTCAGGCAGACTCTTCAGACAAGGGCAAAAAGCAGCCACATTCTTCACACATTACCACAAAAACTGTCTCTAGGTCACATATTGAAATTCTTCTTTGAAACCTTTTGGGCCAGGTCCGAAAAATGCAAATCACTCTCAGGAACAAAGTCTTCCATGTTCCTACTAGGACAGCCCATTAAGCCCCATTTAAAGCATTCCCCTGCTTTCCAAATCCAAAGTTTCAAAATCCACATTCTTCCAAACAAAACCATGGTCAGGCCTATCACAGCAATACCCCACTCCTGGTACCAACTTCTATCTTAGTTAGGGTTTTACTGCTGTGAACAGACACCATGACCAAGGCAAATCTTATAAAAGACAACATTTAATTGGGGTTGGCTTACAGGTTCAAAGGCTCAGTCCATTATCATCAGGCTTCAGGAGCATGGCAGCATCTAGGCAGACATGGTCCAGGAGGAGCTGAAGGCTGCTAGCATTAGATTGCCTTCCAGGCAGCTTGGATGAACGTCTTAAAGCCCACATCCACAGTGGCATACCTACTCCAACAGGGCCACACCTTCTAATAGTGCCACTCCCTGGGCCGAGCATATACAAAGCATCACTATAGCTTTGGCTTTCCTAGAACTGGCTATATGGACCTGGCTGGCCTTGAACTCAGAGATCTACTTGCCTCTACCTCCTAAGTGTTATCATTACAGACCTGTGCCATCAAGTGCTGCTAGGGAAGCTTTCTGATACTCTGAGACCCCGACATTTTGCAGGCTAGCCTACAGTAATGGTCCTGCATGCCTGGCAACCTCCATGTTTTGAAAAACTATACATACAATCTATGAGTTGGTTTTGGGAGCCTCCTATGTCATCTGGGCAGCTACCCTCAAATCTCTATTTCCATTCTTAAAGAAGTCACAAATATTTTGTTACTAAAAGACACTTTTGGATGATAGGTCATGGCATAAAGGTTTGTTTTTGCCGATTATTTGATGTCTTGCTTCACTTTCTCATATGTGGGATCTTTCAAGAGAGCAACTAATGACACTTTGGGTCTAATTAGCAACGTGAGACTGCTCACAGCCTGCCAACAGCTTGTTTCCCCCATCCCTCCTTCCCTGGGGAGGAGGTGTAGGCACAGGCGTGGTTTAATCGGTCAAGTCTAAGAATCTGGTATAAGAGTAAGTAAGGCAATGGAGTCATGTGCTGCTGTTGTTGGTAACCACATCTTGGCAGCCCTGAGAAGGACTTGGTGACACTGGCCAGAGAGTGGGAACAAAGGTTATGGTGGAAAAAATACTTCCATGTCCTTTTTGCTAAGGTTAGACCTGGCTCATTGAATTCATGCATAGAGCACTCCAGTGTGTGTTTGATGGGACGTTTCACCTGGGGCAGCTTGATTGTCCCAAGAGAAACTGAGTAACAGTCCAATCTTCCCTTGCTTAGGTTCTATTTAGCACTCTTGGTAGGGTGAGTGTATAATATGACCACTTGGGAGGGGGTGGGCATCTGCTACTTGTGTTAAGTATGTGAATTCCTTAACACAATCTCTCTCTCTCTCTCTCTCTCTCTCTCTCTCTCTCTCTCTCACACACACACACACACACACACACACACACACACACACACACACGGCAGGGGATCTCCCTCAGTTGATAGAGTGCTTACTTAGTATGCATGAAACTGTGGGTTCAGTCCTCAGCACCAAATAGAGCAGGCATGAGGGCTCACGCACGTGTTCTCTTGATGAAATATGGATTACATGAGACCCCGTTTCTAAAACAAGACAAATCATCCCCACACAGACCTTCTTCCTAATTGCCTTCCTTCCTCTTTGGTCTTTGACTTGATTCCTTGACCTTTCTAATCTCCAATCTTTCCTTCACTCCTTCCTGTGGGCAAGGGGTAGAGGGCTGTGGAGTGTGAACGAGATTGTTCAGTACTTTCTTTTGGCTTTGGCAGGCTCTGGATTGTGACTCAGAATCTAAGGGAAGTTGCCGATCAGTCCTACTGATTGGAGTCACCTGGCTATAGTCACCCGACTTAAAGAATGTTCAAATTCTTGGCAGTGTCTTCTAAAGGGCTGAGTTCGTAATATCCACCGTGGGAGTTAGTGAAGCCCTAGGGGGCCAAATTTGAGGTAAAGATAAGGGTGTATTAACAGAACTAAGGAAGGAATTGGAAGGATGTCTAAACAGCAAACCTAAGGCGATTTTGGATGTCGTAGCAAGGTTGTTCTAAGGAGTATTATGCTGGAGCAATTTTACCTTCCACAAGGACTTCATTTACCTGTGGTTGCAAGCTGATAGCTTCAAAAGACCCAACAAACAAGTGTGAATTGAGCTGTGTGCCTCACATTCTGTCCTTACCTAGATATCTGGAACCCTAATGGGGTTAAGATGACTTACTTCCCTTTGCCTATCTGGTAGCAGAAGTGACTGGAGAACTTAGTCCTTGTTCTGGCTACCCACTACATTGTTGACTCCAGGGAACGAAAAATGCCCCATCTGAGAATGCTTAGCTGCCTCCTGCCTTGAGAGCTGACCTTAAATCAAGAGATTTAAACATATGATAAAAGATAAATAAAGATCGCTCTCCACTGGTGCCATTCCCACCATGTTCCCCCTGAACGGCTCCCAGCGATCTGTTCCTAAGCTTTGAGGTGAAGGAATGACATCTGGCCATTTGCCTGACTTGTAGGTGTGTGCAAACTCAAGTGGGCACCTGGGGGCATGGCACAGGCCTGTAATGCCAAGCTGAGAAAGGAGCAAGCTTGACGCCAGCCTGGGCTACATACGAAAACTCTGTCTCAAACAAAGCAAAACAAACAGAAAACCTAGTGGAAACTTTACAAGCATCTAGGTGAATGGTTACTGGGGAGCGGGAGTGGGGAGTCTTCTGGCAGGGATGCAACCTTACCCTTTATTCCCCCACCCCTGTCAGCCTGCAAACACCAGTGAGGGGAGTCCTTCTGGAGACATGACTACTAGATGTTTTCGCTGTCGAACCAGGCCACTCTAATTTCAGGAGTGGAGCAGGACTCTCCTTTGGGCTTTCTTGGGTGTCACCTCTGGCATTTGCTCTTACTGCAGAAAAACAAGTTTAAATGCAATGCACCCGGTTTCTGAACAGCTGCCTGAGCACAGAAATGGGTGTGTGTGTGTGTGTGTGTGTCAGCGAAGCTGTCCTGATGTTGGGGGCAGGTATTGAGGAGGTTGGTACTGGAGAGTAGGGTGCGGGAATGGCTCTTAGGGCTGGGAGCCTCCCAAGGGCTAAGCCAGGTGAGCTCCAGGTCTCCTAGGCTCGCCAGCCTGCCAGAGAAGGCAAGGCGGAGGCCCCAGGCGGGGCGGGCTGGGTTGGGAGCAGAGCAGCTGCGCCCGCCGCCGGGGAGTCGGCGCCCTCCCAGCAGAGCATGCAGGACGTGCGCGACGTGTGGCAGCCTCTGCGCAGACTTTTCCACTGCAGTGTGGGGTTCCGCGAGCGCCTCCAATCACAGCCCAGCTTCATCGCGACGTGTGTAGCTAGCCGCTAGGCAGGGCAGGGCAGTGCTTCTGGAGCAGAGGCTTCATTCGCTAAAATCACATTTTAAGTGTCATGTCTCCACGGCCTCCTGTGCATCGGTCCCTACCAAAAGATCCCTAGATCGTCGCTGAATAAATGACCTCTGGCAGTTCACAGATTGTCTGTTATGCATGTATCTCCAGCCTATACAAAGTGCAAAAATCGGGAAAGGAAGCGAGTGCATGTTCACATCAAACAAGATATAGCCGGTGTGCTAGGGGCAGGCGCGTGGGGGTCGGGTGGGTGACATGAAGTTAGGATCTAGCTGCCCCCTGATAGTTAAGTTGGGGCTCATAGTCCGGTAATGGGGGCGGGAATGGGCTCTATTTTTTATTCTACTTGCAGAAGGGTCTATGGAATATGGTCCATGTTGAAAGGGAAAATGATACCAACTGCTCCCCGCATCCCAAAGTTCCTTTTCTGTTTAACCTTATTTATTTATTTCCCTGTCAAGCGCCTAGCACCGTAGCACTGAGTGAGGGGTAGCAACACTGTCCAAGCATGCTTCCAGGGTATTCAGGATAAGTATGTGCCTGTGGCCGGAGGTGGCAGTGTCAGCGATGGCAGGGGACATAGTGGGCAATAATGCACAGGTGTTACTAGGAGACAGCTCTGACCTAGGTCTTCCCTTGGCTTGTGCCAGCCCCCAAATCGTGTAACTATGGTGCACGGTGCTGGGGCCCCACTGCTTGAAAGGCTGAATTGGGAAGATGCTTTTACATAGCACCAGGGGTGTGTGTGTGTGTGTGTGTGTGTGAGAGAGAGAGAGAGAGAGAGAGAGAGAGAAGGGGTGGAGAGAGAGAGAGAGAGAAGGGGTGGAGAGAGAGAGAGAGAGAGGGGGAGAGAGAGAGGGAGAGAGAGAGAGAGAGAGAGAGAGAGAGAGAGAGAGAGAAGGGGTGGAGAACTGTTAACGGACCACGTTGGGCATTATCAGATCGCGGCTCCCTTCTAAGTGCAGATGAGGAAAGAGGCTGGAATTATTTAGGGATTCCGTACCTGACTGGCGCTGTAGGGAATAGGCTTAGGGAAAGAAAAGGACGAAAAAGCCAGGCTGAGATGCAGGAGCAGAGCGTGCTGCCCTCGTCCGCCCGCAGAGGGCGGCAGCAGGCTGTCTCTTGGCCTTGCCCACCCTTCTCTCCACGTGAAAGGGGGCTGGGACGTAAAGAATGCGGCCCGCCCCGAGGCTGACGCGCCGCGCTACCGGTCAGATCTTAAAAGGCCGGGCAGTGCGTGTGGCATCCCGACAGAACAAGAGAGGAGCAAGTGGCAGTGCTGGGTGTTAGGAGCGTGGCTGTCACTGTGCTGGAGCATCCCTGAGCTTCTGAACAGAGCCGACTAGTCCGCAGTGCAGCAGCTGTAAGTCCACGCCGACCTCATCTGCCTGGTGTCTCAGCTCAGGCGATCCTCCGAGACTCCGCACAAAGCACATTTTCCAAAGCAGCGCAAGGGAGCGCCCAGCCTCGTGCAGGCGGACGCACCCTTCCTGTCCTTTGTTCCGGGGGGGATCTGCAGCTGCTCTTCTCCCCAAGTTGGAGTCTTTCTTCCAGGGGTGACGGGTCACCGAATACAGCTACGAAGATGCCTTTGGAACTGACCCAGAGCCGGGTACAGAAGATCTGGGTGCCCGTCGATCACCGACCCTCGTTGCCCAGATGTGAGTGCAGGCAGCTACATGGGGGGCTAGGTTGTAGACTGCGCCGCGTGCAGAGCCAGGCCATTGTGTGTGCAGCGGCTTTGTGCCGGTTCCCCTCTGCGGGAAGCGCACTCGTGCCGGCCGGCCGGGCGAGGCGGGGGTGGCGGCGGGATGCATCTCCCAGGCTGGGCAGAAGGGGCGCTGTGGTCCCGGAAACCTGTGTGCCCCGCCGAGCCTGAGCTTGCTGGGCCAGCGCCGAGCCTGAGCTTGCTGGGCCAGCGCCTCCCAGAGGTTGGAGAGACCTGGCTGCTCCCGAGTCACCCTGGCCGGCTGCAGCAGGGGCGCGGCCGCCGAACCAGCGCCCCTTTTCTTTGGGTCTCCTCAGGTTCACGGTCTCTTTTCTCCCTTCCACGGATCTCTCTGCACCTCTGTATTTCCATCTTCGCCCTCACTTCCGTGACTGCAGGTTCTTGGTTGCAGGGATGGTTTCTGGGTTGGTGACTAATGTTGTTTCAGAGACGCACTCGTTTACCTGGAGCACGGACTTTGCTGGCAGTTTCTCTTAGTGCCCCACCTGTTGCTGTCTGTGAACAATTTGGGAAGGTTTCATTTACTTCCATCCCTAGCTAGGAAGAGGTGCCTCTGGGAAGAGCAGATGGAATTGCTCGAAGGCAATGCTTCCCTTCCAGGCAGCACGCCCAGGAGTCCATGGGGGTAGACCGGAGTGAGCTGCCCAGTAGACACGTTGCTCACACCACATTTGTAGCTTGGGAATCTACTGGCAAAACTGGGAGGTGGTTTCCTGTCACCCTCGGACACTTGAGCACCATGCTGCAGGGTAGGCTTCTCCGCTGTCACGAGTCTCAGGATGGCCATTGTAGGACATGACAGCTCTCTTGGAGCTTTGTGGGTCTGAGTCACTGGTTTCCCTGCTGACCTGACCCCAGCCTCACTGTGGTGCAGTATGAGAGATCTCTAGCAGGTCTTCTCTGATGGACCTGAGGGCTTTGGTGGAACTCCGTCCCCAAGACACGTCTCCTTTTTTCCTTTGCACAACTAAGTCAGGGGTAAGCGCTTGGCAAGGCTTTTTCCCCAATCCCTGTCAGACATGTTTACACACTGGGGCCACCTTTATGAAAATGCCCCAGGGAAAAACCAAGCATGTGACACATCTATAATCTCATTACACGTTAGCTGGGAAACTGAGGTAAAAGAATAATGAACGGACTAAATAATGAGACCCTGTCAATAATAACAACAACAACCAGGGAAAGTTGGTCATGGCCAAATTTAGACTGCTGCTTCTGGACTTTTTAATCAGGCAGATTCTAGCGTTTTCTATTTTTTAAATTGAAGTTGGTCAAACAAAATAAGGGCTGGTTTTCTATGTATGTGTGAAGCCAGGTGGCTATGGGTATACATTCTTCCCTGAGGGAACCATGGCAGCTTTTGCAAGAACCCTAAGTTTAGTGGCACTGGCTCGGTAATATTGAAAGGCATCACAGTATTGCTGGTCCTCCTCCAGGCTGCAGAACCTGATCATTAGATTCCATGAAATTGCACGTCTGTCATGGAGTTGAAAGATTTGTAAAGAATTGCTGTCTGAACAATTTAGAGTTTAAAGCGTATGTACCTAAAGCTGACAGATGAAGATGACCAGCTCACTCACTTCTGGAATTCTTGTGTGTGATACTGGTGTGTAGCCTCAGACACATTCCTTCACATACAAATATATGCAGCCAGGGTTTTTAAAAGCATATTCATATTCTAAATGATATTTTTTCTATACTAAATTTGTTTCTTACTGCAATAGAGAAAAGAGGTTATTTCTTTTCTACTGACATTGAGAATCTTGTGAACAGACTGACTTACTTCTTTCTCTTTTCTTTTTTCCTCTCTCTCTCTCTCTCTCTCTCTCTCTCTCTCTTCCTTTCTTTCTTATTTCTGAGACAAGATCTCCTGTGGCCCTGGGTGGCTTGGCTTCAACTCAAATGGGATTAAAGGTGTGTGCTACCATACCCAGCCTCTTTGGTAGATTTTCATTCACCTAAATCTTTTTTTTTTTTTTAAACCGTTTTTCAGAGCTGATTTGACTTAATCTCACTATGATGTCTAGATGACAGTGAACTTGTGGTCCTCCTGCATCTCCCCCCAAATGTTGGGATGAGACAAGTGTACCTACATGCCTGGATTACTTGATGGTGGGCATTGAACCCAGAGCTTTGTGAATGCTGGGCAAGAATGCTTCCAGCGGCTGCAGTTCCAGCCCTGTTACCATTTTACAGGTGGTCTCCATGTCAGAGGCTGACAGCCAGCTCCTCTGTGGCTTATTACTAGAAAGCATAGAGAAGATCGTTCAGATAAAACTAAAGAAATTATTATAAACAACAGACAAATCCCAAAGGCTGGGCATAGGGGTACACACTTTTAACCCTAGCACTCAAGAGTGAGGGGCGGGCAGGTAGATCTCTGAGTTCAAGGCTAGCCTGGTCTCCATAGCCTGTCTTGAAATAAAAAAAAAAAATAATGATAATGATAATAATGTTAATAATAATAATATGTTGGATGATATGTTTGTCTGTGAAGCACAGAAATTGAGTGTCAAGTTTCTTTACCAGCATTGTGATAAATGTTTCTTGCAAAACTGGAAGCGCCCATCAGTTTAAGCCACAATTTAGGGAGACACTACTGTGTTTGTAAATGAGCTTAACCGACCTTCAGTTCTCCATCCAGCTGGCTCTCCTTTTGCCTGCACTGAAAATCTATAGCCTGCGAATTAGTTGGGTGTTGTCACCCAGTTTCCAAGTAGGTTATGTTTTTGTGTATTTAGTATATCTGATCTGGGAGCCATCCCAGCTCTGGGTAGTGTGATGGGTGGCTTGGGATATAGTGACAGTAGGTCCAAAGATCCCATCCTTTACAGAGCAAAGGGATATTCAAACTGCCTAATGCAGAGTCGTCTTAAACAGCAGCTACAAAGAATCATCTTAAAAAGTATTTCCTGATCATTCCCGGGGTTGGGGACGGTGGCACATGCCATGGAGTATGTAGAGGTGGGAGGACAGCTCTGTGGTGTGGCGTTGGCTCTCTAGTGTCCTTAAGTGGGCTCTGGTGATTGAACTTACATCCTCAGGCTTGTGAGGCAAGCACTTCACCCACGAAGCCATCTTACCAGCTTCCCATTTTGTTATTTTTCTTAAATACATGGGGATAAGATGCTAGTTTATCTTTGATTAGGATTTAGAATAGAGTGTAGGTGAAGGAAGATGCGTATGGTATTAAAAATCTTACAAAGTTCTGACTTGCTGATGCCCAGTCAGGTATATCTAGAGCAGTCACGAGAGCTCTGTGGCAGTTCACTGTCACAATCAGTGTCTTAAACATTGTACCATTGTATAGGAAAGGAAAGGAAGACATGAAGAGATAGATGACTTTGAACTCTGTCCTGGACACTTGGAGTTGCATGCTGAGCACTGCTGTTACCTCCCACAGTTATCATGGAGTCAGTAAGATATCCCATCACAGTGTGTAGCAGAGATATGGGGTCATGAAGGTCAAGGCCATTCATTGGGCATCAAATTAGTTAGATATTAGGAGAAAAAGGTACATGGTGAACAGTGCATGTACACTGTAACCAGGAAGGAGAGGGCCTTTAAAAGATGTATCTGTTAGCTGTCTGCTCCCTGCTCCACACGTCCCAAGCCTATTCTACCCAGGCAAGCTCTCGTTATATTATCCCATCCGCCTTGGAAGGTGCCGTAGGCAGAGCTAATGATGCTCAACTAGTGAACAACCACGTGGCATGCATTGCCTTCTGTTGCTGATATTTATTGTGTTCCGAGGGCCTGGCAGGTTAAACCCATTTTCAGAGAGATCTTCGTGTGGTAGTATACCTATAAGGTCAAAGTAGGTCTTCTGTATAGTTCGGTTTCGCCCTTGTCTGACGGAGGTAGCCTGAGGTGGTTTCTGAGGAAAGACCCAATTTCAGTTCTCAGCAGTGATGACGGATCCCTTCAGGGTCCACAGCTGTCTGACCTAAACGTATCCTTCCTTCCATGTATTTTTAATTTGTAGTTGAAACATAACTCAACACGATCACACAGAAGGATAAAGATGACTTACATCCTTTTCTAATGTTAATGTTTTGCAAAGCGTCAGGTAGAACCAAGCATGGGTGAGGTGTGGGGAATCTTCCACAGCAAAGCATATTTTTGAAAAAGAAGTTACGGGTATCAGGTGGTTGAAGTCAGCTGTCTCGATGCCTCCACTTGGCCGAATGTCATTGAAGATATTAATCACTTAATCTAGGAAGAAGAGTTGAAGTTAGGACCCAGGAGTGTGTCTGCCTCGAAACAGTGCTGTGGTAGACAAGCACTGTTGAAGTTGGGGGTTTAACCATGAGTCAGGCCTTTTCTTCCCACAACTCACTCTTCAGCCATGCTATTCTGTAGCTCACCAGCTGGTTTGGTTTTCTCTGTGTACGTTTGTTTACCTGCAGGGTGCTGGCACATGTAGCAAGATCACATTAAGCACTAACGATGGTAGGACTCCTCTGTGGGCAAGCAGGTCTGAGTTCAGTGGTACTCATCAATAATGCTGACCTCAAGTTTGTCCACCTGTCGTCTTTCCTGTCCAGCATTCAGAGCACTGGGCTCATGAGTGTGTGAGCATATAAACCTAATGAGATTGTAGGGTGTGGCTCAGCTCTCGGGACCTGCTGGCTTTCTGTGACTTTTACTTAAGGATCCATGCTATGAACAGTACTTTCAGTTTGAATCTCCCAAGGGCCTGCCGGTCTTTAGACAATGGCCTCTTTTCTCTTCTTTCCTCTTCTTTCCTCTTCTATTGGCTATGTTTCTCATTGCTTTGACAAAACCAACTTCTGGGAAGAAGTGTTTATTTTGACTAGTTTGAGGGTCTAGCCTGTTTGTGGCTGGAAAGTAGTAGTAACAGGAATGTTAGGCTGCTGATTAGTTTGCATCTGCAGTCTGGAAGCAGAGAGATTTGAATGTTGGTGCTCAACTCCCTTGCTCTTTATTCAGGCTTTACCCACACTCATGGAATGGTGCCACCCACAATTAGTGTGGGTCTTCTCACTTCAGCTAACCCAATCTGGAAACATTCTCATAGATACCCCAGGGTGTGTTACCATGGAAATTGTAAACCTAATCAAGTTGACAAATGGAGACTAACCATCACACACGCCATAACAGAACATCTGTGTGTTCCTTTATGCTCATTTAAGTTGATACCTCAATTTGCTGCTAAAAAAAAAAAGAATAGAGCAAAACAAACCAAGAAAACACCTGGTTAAAAAAAAAACACAAATATTTATGTAAAAGGAAAAAAGAGGCATTATGTTTGTTTGTCTGTGAAAATTCTGTGTTAGACTCAGTATATTGAGTTGGTTGGAGGAAAACATAGCAGAGTTAGGGATTGGATCAGGGAGAGGTGTGAGATGCAGGGTGAGGGGCCATGGTTGGTGTCTCTTTCTCAGTGGTAAAAATGTCTATGAAGAAGAGAACCCGAGGGCAGGTGGCAATTGATTGTGAGCTCAGGGAGACCCTTGAGCTAGGTTGTGAACTTTTAAAAGGTCTGTGATAGGGATACTAGATTGATCTGGAAGGATTTGTTCATCTTGTTCTTTCTTACTGTGCTAGGATGTCTGGGTGAGGGGAAGCTACACTTGGTTTGGCAGCTGCTCTGAGCTCCTCAGCTTTGAGCACATGGGAGGAATGAATGGCTTTTGTCAACTAAGGGAGTGATCTAGATTTATTTAATTGAAATCTAGCAGAACTCTGCTGAGTCTACAGTATTGTTTTTTCCCTTCCAAAGTGTCTACTGCCAGACGGATTTATTCCTATGATTAGTAGATAGGCATAATCCCTGACCTGATAACTCAGTCAACTTCTGCCTCTTCATCCTGACACAGTTCCAACAGAAACAGACTGTGCACACAAGAATATATGGGTGCCCGTCTCCAGGCTGCTCTGGATGCTTTCAGTAGCAATGTCTCAGTGGGGTCATAAGGGAGGAAGAAGGGATCCTTGGCTGGATGGACAGGAGCTTCTGTCCTCTAGGAACCTGTTCTTTCCAGAGCCTCTGGAATGCATTCATGGGAATGTCCCTAAGGGCTGTTTTTGGAGTCTGAATTTTCTTGTCTAGATAACCTCCTACTCCTCACCCAGGTCCCCATTGCCAAAGAGAAACATACCTCTGCTTATCATTACATGCTTCTACTCAGATCCTAGCCTGCAGACTGAAAGCAAAAGATCCATGTTGGGTATCCCCCTTAGGCTTAGACTTCCCATGAACCTCTATCTAAATCTGACATCTGTCTAGATTGCTGGTATGACTCTCATCTCTTTTCCTGCAGGCTGTGCAGCCTGTCTGGGACAGGAGAAGGCCAGCTGGGCTTGAATTGGCAGGCAGCCTCTTTGGCTTGTGAACTCCCTTGTTGCCAGGATGCAGGAGTCACCTGAGAGTCTCAGGGGCAAAGAGACATCCAAGGAAATGTTGGAACATTAGTTTGTCTAGCAGGATTCCTTTGGCTGCTTTCTAAAAACCTACGTCCCTGGTGCTTTGTCTCATTGTGATTCTAAGGCTATATGGGGCACTCATTCATCACAGGCAAGAGCAGCTCTGGGAGCCTGTCTGGGACTTAGTGACCAGCTTACTTAGGATCCTCTGACTGGCTATTACCTTGGCAGATTCAGGCGTCCCTCCGAACCTGGCATCCATCAGTTCCTGGCAGCAGAATGGAGGGAGGGGGGCTGGTCAGGAAGGTTGTGAGAGGCAGAGGCATGGTGCCCAGCCAGAGGACCCAGCATTTCTGGGTCTTTGACCTACTTTTACTCGATAAGCTTTATTTAAATTATTATTATTTTTTTTTTTTAAAGAAAGTCTCAGTAGAGTTTAGAAAATGTCTTCCCTCTTGGTTTTCTGGGTCTCGCCCATGCCTGCTTCTTACCTGTTTGTTCAGTTTACACACTGAATTGGGAAATCATCTCTCCCCAATGCTAATTTTACCCTTGCTGGAATTAGGGTCCTGTCTTTGTACCCCCATGAGATGCTCTTCCAGCATCTCATGCCCCATCTTTGCTAGGGATTGGAATCCCTGTCCGGGGCTCAGTTCTTCCCTATCTGATTGTACCTTTGCCTTCAGAACCGACATTTAACCACCATTGCCAATATTACTTGAAAACAGACTGAACTCAGGCCGAGGGGCGTGGTCATTAGGTGGGGATGGGGTGAGGTAGTCCCATTGGGTCATCAGATAGCAAGGGCTTTGGGATGTGGAATGACGTCATAACTTTAGAGCTATTCTTTTGTGTTGTTTTGAGGCAGTTGCCCATTGTTGTCCAGGCTGGCCTGGAAGTAACTCTCTGTGTAGCTCAAGGTGGCTTGGAACTCAACTATGTAGCACAGGATTACCTTGAACACTCAATCCGTGTCTGTCTCCTAAGGATTGGCCACCATCCCTAATTTTGGTCCTGTACTTCAAAATGTGTCTTTGGGCATAGACTCATGACATTAAGTTTTGCTGTTTGATTGATGACCCCTTTCTTGATCTTTCCAGCCTGTGGGCCAAAACTGACCAACTCCCCAACAGTGATTGTGATGGTGGGGCTCCCAGCCCGGGGTAAGACTTACATCTCCAAGAAGCTGACTCGGTACCTCAACTGGATAGGGGTTCCAACAAAAGGTAAGCCTGGTCTTACGGCTAGTAACCGGTACCTTCAGCTTCAGGCAGGGCCGCTCCCAGCAACTGCCCCGGCTATGGAGTCTGACCCTGCTTCCCAGTTATCTCCCAGTTCATTTTCCCCTTAATCGGGCTCCCTATGATGACCTCAGTCTCCATGAGACTTCTCTTTGAAAGTCCCATCCTATCTAACTATAGCCTTCCTTTCGTGGCTAATCTCAGTAGCTTCATGCTGCATAGTATTGGGGACATTTTATATACTCCTGCCCTGTCTTGCCAACTAAATGGACAGTGTCTTGAGGATAGGAACTCGCATCCCTTACTGTGCTGAGAAACTTTTTTATTTATTTATTTAAATGATGGTGCTTGACTCTAGATTTACATAGGATAAGCAGTAACTATTAAATGTGACCTCATCACCATGGTGGTGCCAACAGGAGCATAGCTAATTTAGACATGATAGGGGCAATTTAGAATCGCTAGCTCAACAAGTAGCCAAGGCTGCCTGATCAGTGAGATGCACTTATGTGTGGATACCAGAAGCAAAAATCATCTTTATTTATTTTAACATTTACTTATTTTGTTGTTTTATTTATATGAGTGTTTTGCCTACAGATATGTGTGTGTGCCACACGTGTGCCTCATGCCCCAGATGGCCAGAAGAGGGAGTCAGATCCCTTGAAACTGGAGTTACAGATGTGCTGGGAACTGAACCCTGGTTCTCTCTGTGTCAGAGCAGCAAGTGCTCTTAACTGCTGAGCTAAATCTCCAGCCTATTTATTTATATTTATGATTTTGAGACTGTTTCATAGCTTGAATGAACTATACGGCTACTGGACTTCTGATCCCCCTGTCTACCTCTCTGTGTTGGGATTACAGGAATGCATTACCATGCCCAATTTTTTTTTTTTTTTTTGGTGCTGGAATCCAGCCCAGCATTTCATCCATGCTAGACAGTCACTTTTAACAACTGAGCAACGTTGTAACTTATTTTGCATTATTCCTACATTGTAACTTTGTTTTGCTAGACCCTGTCTTCACAGCTTGTTTCTAGTTGATGACATTGGGAGGCCTGGGTTGGGGTCTGGTTGCTAGGAGACAGCATCTGGTACAGCAAATGTGGTGGGTGCTGTCCTTGATCTGACCCTGTTTCCCAGACAGTGACTTGGGGGTGACAAGTCTGGCCTGGGAATTCCACCCTATTTCCATATGAAATTCCTTGTTCAGATAGCTATTGGCTGGTTTTCTCTTTGGTTGTGAAGCCTCCTGTTCCTGATAGTCCTTGTCTTTCCCATCCAGTGTTCAATGTGGGAGAGTATCGACGTGAGGCTGTGAAGCAATACAGTTCTTACAACTTCTTCCGCCCTGACAACGAAGAAGCCATGAGAGTCCGAAAGTAAGCCTGAGGTGCCTTGGGTTTTGTGCATGCATGCTCACCTGTGTGTGTGTCTGTGTTTGTGTGTGTGTGTGGTGTGCATATGTGTGTGTGTTCTTGTGTTTGTGTATGTATCTGTAACTGAGGAAAACCTTGCATGTTTCTTGGGCACTGTCCACTTTAAAAAGTTATCTTGTGTTTATGGGTCTTTTGCCTGCATGTATGTTAGTACCTGGTGCCTGGGGTGACCAGGTTGTGATCTACCAGTTGGTCTCTTGGAATCAGACCCAAGTCCTGGAAGAGCAACAAGTGTTTTAACTGCTCAGTCATCTCTCCAGCCCTTAGACAGTGTCTGTTGATGAGTCTGGAACTAGGTTGGCTGGTCAGTGAGCTCTGGGGACCTGCCTTTCTCTATACCCCCAGTGCCTGGCATTTAGGTGAGTGCTAGAGATGCAAACTCATGTCCTCATGAATTTGTGGCAGGTGCTCTACCAAAACAGAACCAACTCTGCAGGCCTTTTCTTAGAGGAAGGGTCTATCACTGATCTGGAACTTAATGAATAGGTTAAATTGGCTTGCTGCCAGTGGATCCCAGGATTCTGCCTGTTTCTATCTTTCTGGTACTGGAATTACACTTGCATATCACCAATCCCAGCTGCTGCTGCTGCTTCTCCTCCTCTTCCTCCTCTTCCTCCTCTTCTTCCTCTTCCTCCTCCTCCTCCTCCTTTTCCCTCTCCTCCTCCTTTTTCCCCTCCTCTTTCTTCTCTTCCTTCTTCTTTTCCTCTTCCCCTCCTCCTCTTCTTCCTCCTCTTCCTCCTCCTCTTCCTTCTCTTCTTCTCCTCCTCCTCCTCCTCCTCTTTCTACTCCTGGTCTTTCTCCTCCTCCTCTTTCTCTCTCTCCTCCCTATTTTCTTCCTCCTCCTCTTCTATGTAGGTTCTGAGGATCTAACTCAGGTTGTTGTACTTGAAAAGGCAAACACTTTACTACGGACTGAGCTATCTTCCCACCCTGTGGCTTCCTTTGTTTTGAAGCTGGGTTCTGTAAAAGGAAGAAAAGGCCAGCCTGCATGTTGGTGGCCATCAGACCGAGCTAGTATTAGGACAAGTCTCTTGGCCTCTCTGTGACTGGCTACTTTGATCTTCTCCCAGAAGTACAAACTGAGCCACCCTGATATACTTCAGCAGCTGCCACATGCTAGGAGTGAACAAAGTCCTTTTCATTGGAAAGCATCAGTTTGCATTTGCAAAAGAGTTCTTAGGCTGCAGGTGACAGGTGGTACTCTTCAGCGCTGCATGGTGCTGGAATCAGCTGGGTGTGGGAAGAGATCCTGATGCCAGGCACAGCTCCAGTCCTGTCCAGTGTGACTCCCTGGGTCTGCTTTGGCATACATTTTTATTTTATTAGTACTGCTATTAGTTTGGTTTTAAGTGGTATTTGTTATATAACCCTGGATGGCTTGACACTACACAGGTAGATTGGCCTCATCCTCAGATCTACCTGCCTTAGTCTCCTGAGTGCAGATATTATATGGATATTTGCCATCTTGCTGCCTAGCACCAGGTCACATAGCTGAGGCTGGCCTTGAGCTTTCTGTGTAGCTGAGGTTGAACCTCTAATTCTCTGGCTCCCACAGCCCACCCCTCACCCCAGTACGAGAATTATAGATGGTACCACAAAGCCTAAGTTTTAGACAGTGATGTGGATTGAACCTATGGCTTTATGGATGCTGGGCAAGCACTCAGTCAAGCTGTACCCCTTCCCTTGGTTGGCACCAGTTCTTAAAAAGCTCCCCTGGTTTAATTTTTAAGCTGAGCAAGGTGCAGTTTCTGTAATCCAAGAATTCTGAAGGCTAAGGCAGGAAGGCTGCAAGTTCTAGACCAACCTCAGTTACAGAGTAGGTTCAAGGCCAGCCTGGATGACTTAGTGAGACTCAAACTAAAATGGGAAAAGGGGCTGCTATTTAGTAGTAGAGCACTTGCCTAGCGTGTTCAAGACCTTGGTTTTAATTGCCACAAAGGACAGAGAGAACAAAAAAGTGAAAAGGAAGACCAAGCATGGTAATTCCTGCCTGTAATCTCGACAGAAGAGACACTAAGGTGAGAGGTTTGCTGAGAGTTTGAGGCCAGCTCAGGCTAGAGTTCAATGCCAGCCTGGACAGCATAGCTGGATCCTGTGTGAAACAAAACAAAACAAAACAAAACAAAATGCTCCAGAAAACCAAAAGCAAATATGAGTGTTTCCCAGGGTAATTGGTCCCACTGCATAGCCACTTATGCTGGCCGCCTCCCTCAGCTGTGTGGAAGTGGATGTCTATACTGGTCCTTGGGCCGGAGGCTTCTGGACCTAATGAGGCCTGACTAGTACTGAGCACCTTGGAGCTGGAACCTCAGTGTGTGTCATGGGGGATATGACTGCTTACTTGGCCTGCTCTGACCAGTGCTTTCCTTCTTGTGTGTTTGCAGACAGTGTGCCTTAGCTGCCCTGAGAGATGTCAAAAGTTACCTGACAAAGGAAGGAGGACAGATTGCAGTAAGTCTGGGGGGAGGGAGTACAGGCACCTCCGTCCTCGTTGGTCAAGCAACAGAAAGTAATTACAGTGAGAAGGAGATCAAATGCCTCTGCCCTTAAGGCCCTAGGGAACAAGTGGCCCAAAGCAGCTCATGATTCAGGAGTGTATCTTGAGATAGGTGTTGGGACATAGCTGTTACTCAGCTATGCAGTGGGCCTCTACTGTGTTGCTACCTGCCACTGTAGCCAGGGGCCATTCTCGGTCCCTCATTGTATTTTACTGCTTGCTAGTTCCCCTCACTCCCCATGCTATGCTGAAGAGCTTATGGCAGAGGGACAGAAGGGAAGTCTAGAACCCTGGAGAGGGTGGGGACAGGGCACTGTTATGTCACCAGGTTTGTTTAATGATTGATTGGTTGGTCCTTCTTCCTCTTATCAGGTTTTTGATGCTACCAATACGACTAGAGAAAGGAGGCACATGATCCTTCATTTTGCCAAAGAAAATGACTTCAAGGTGAGCCAAACCTGCCTCCCCCAGCAAGCTGAGAGAGGAAAACACCTTGGGAGTAACTCACTGCTGGGCTCTGGCCTCAGCTCCTTGCTGCTCTGAGTTGTTGATACAGGGTTTCACTCTGTAGTGCAGGTTGCCTGGAACTCACTGTGTAGCCCAGGTTGACTTCAAGCTCTTGGCAATCCCTTTGCAAAGTGTTGGGATTGCAGGTGTGAGCCCAGACTCCTGGCTAGTTGCGTATGTTTTGCTGTCTTAAAACAAGGTCTTCCTTGAGGTGGGATGCCTAGATGCTCTTCTTCCCTAGGGGAGGGGGAGGGCCGGGGCCATACACAGTTGGTGTTTAATGAAGTAATATTTTCCCCAGTGCCTTTTTTTCCTTCCATATTAATATTTTGGTTAGCAAACGGGCAAGTGCTTCTAGCTCTAAAGTGTAAAAAGTGTGTGTGTGGACATTTTCATACATGTGTGTCATTAAACTTTGTTCCTGTTTGCCCTCCCATTTTCTCTCCCCCACCCTCACCCCCCACTTACTGGTCCTCATCTGCTCCCCAAATTAGTCCCTCTGATTCTGCTTTTGGAACAGGCAAGGCTCCTGGTACATGTATTCCATTAACCTGTGCCCGCCTCCTGCCTCTAGTCTTCCTGCTCTGTCGTGATACCCCCAACACACACACACACACACACACACACACACACACACACACACATTTAAATTTAGAGTTTGCAACTAAGAGGGTGCAGTGTCTGGCTGGCTCTGGCTGGCTTTACATACCCCAGCCATAAACTCTTCCTGCTGGTTTCCTTTCTTGTATCACAGTGAACTCAAAGCTGGCCTTGGGGGCTCGGGGGCTGATCCTACGTTCCTGACTTGCTTCCTTCCTCTAGGTATTTTTCATTGAGTCAGTCTGCGATGATCCTACTGTTGTGGCCTCCAACATCATGGTAAGACAATTAGGAAACCCTGTTTATATATGATCCCTTATACTGTGAGGTCATTTGCAGTCTTGGTGGAAGCTCAGGTCAGGGACTGAACAGTAACTAGAACTGTAGAAGCAGATGACCTGCCCCGTGTGTGGTTGAGTGTGGTCAGGTAGATACTGGAAAGGTAGACATACATAGGGATATTAATTTAGCACAGTCTGTGACCTGGACCTGATAATCCAGTGATATCCAGGCCCTTTCCAAGGTCTTAGAGAGCAAGCAGCAGTACACAGTCTTGGTTGGGGCATGGTAGGTAAAGGAGACAGATGGTTTAACCTGGTGTCAGAAGATTGAAAGGTGTGTGATGATGGAGTAGCCAGGATGATTGGCAGCCCATCCCTTTATACAGGGGAGGCCATCCAGTTTTGCTTTGCAGGTCCTTGGTAGGTAAGAATGCTTTTATGTGAACCAAAGCCTTCAAGGCTCAGCATGCCAAAGACAAAGATCCCAAATTTGGAAAGAAGGGGTATAATACGTGCCCCCCCCCCCAATTCCACTGTAGCTTGTCCAGATAAGTCAAGGTCGATGGCAACACAGTTTGATTAAACCTTCATTTTATTACTCGATAGAAACAGATCACAAAAATAAATGAGAATTATAAAGACAGGTCGTTTTTTTTAGTTTCTGCGTGTACACATGGTAGGGCAGGCACAGTGAGAAGAGAGTCTGGAGTCAGTTCCACCACATGAGTTCTGGTCATCATAACTCAGGTCAGCAGGTGTGACAACCCTCTTGACTTACTGAGCTGTCTCACCATCCCACAGCTGCTTATGTTTTTAGATCATTTTATTTCCAGCTTTGTCATTGTCATTGTTGTTGTGTTTTTGAGGCAGGATTCTCACACTGTAGTCCAGCCTATCCTGGTACACTGTGTGACAGCTCAGGCTGATCTTATATTTGAGGCAAGGCTCCTGCCCTGGTCCTCCACTACCGGGATGATGGATGTAAATCTCACTCCTGGTTTCCAGCCTAATCATATTAGAATAGGACATATTTATAAAGAAAATCAGTTTTCATAGGCAGGAGATGCAGGTGGTGTTATTGCATACACATCTATCTATCTGTCTGTCTGTCTGTATCTATCTATCTCTCTATCTATCTCTCTATCTCTCTATCTATTTATTTTTCTATCTATCCATCCATCTATTATTTGGGGACCAGGTCTCACTGTGTAGCTCAGGCTGGCCTTGGACTCAAGGCATCCTGCCTCCTCTGCTCCCTGAGTACTGGAATCACATGTGTGCTCCACTACACCTGGCCCAAAATAGACCTTTAAAGGGATGCTAAACATCTGTAGCTTCTTTCTCTGGTCTTCTCCTCCAAGAGGGTGAGAACACTTCAAAGCATTCCTAAGAACAAGCTCATACTTCAGGAAGAGTGGGTTTAAAGGAAGAGCCTCACAGTTTGAGGAAGCAGAAAAGCTGTACTCACAGAGGGCTTTGCATGGTGCAGTTGTGAGATCATTTTCTCCATTGAGCAGTTTCTCCCATGATGAGTTAGGAGTTTGCCTAGTAGTAGGTTTCTATTCATTCATTCATGTACTTTGCTGTTGGCCCTGGTCTTGTATTTAGAAATCTTTCTCTATTAAGAGTCAAAGCAGTTTTGCAGATGAGGCCCAGGGATTTGTGGCCTATATTTCTGTTTTGATTGTACAATTCATATAATACACAACTGACCTTAATAGCTATTTTCAGTGGGCAGATCTGCAGCATTAAGTATATTCAGACTCTTTTTTTTTTTTTTTTAATGGTTTTTCGAGACAGGGTTTCTCTGTGTAGCCCTGACTGTCCTGGAACTCACTCTGTAGACCAGGCTGGCCCCGAACTTATAAATCCACCTGCCTCTGCCTCCCGAGTGCTGGGATTAAAGGCATGCGCCACCACTGCTTGGCTATATTCAGACTCTTAGGCAACCATGTTTGTAATACGGCTCTTTGGTAGAGTGCTTTTCTACCATGCACGAAGCTGTGGTTCAATCCCCTGCACTATATAAATTGGGTGTGGTAGTAAATACTTGGAATCTCAGCACTTGGGAGGTGGAGGGAGGGGGATCAGAAGTTCAAGGTCATCCTTGGCTATGTACTGAGATATATAAGAGCCTGTCTCAAAGCAAAACAAAGCAGAAAAAAAATACAGAAAAATGGAAGCCTCTACCATCCATCTCCAGGCTCTTCTGTCTTCCTGGCTGCCTTATAGTTGTGGGAGCAAAAGGTTAACAAAATTCTGAGGGCAGACATGATGGTTGTACCTGCTGAATAGCTTCAGCACTTGTTAGACTGAGAGAGGTCGGACATTTTAACGTTCGAGAATCTCCTGCTCTACATAGCAGGTTCCAGCCCAGCCAAGACTAGATAGTAAGACATGGCCTGGAAGACCCAAATCAGAGTTTCCCTAAAATCTACCTTTTTTTTTTTTTTTTTTTTAATAATTGCCCAATTATAGGAGAGTCCTTGTTGAAGAAGTGCAGCTCTGGAAGGTGTAGGCTTCAGGTCTAATTAGTTGTCATCACACAGACCAGCACAATCGGATACTGCTTCTGTTGGAGCAGATAGAGAAGTCCTACCCAAGATCAGGGGGCATTTCTAAGCAACACTTAATGTGCCGTTTGTAACCAAAGGTCTGCTCTTTGTGCATCTGTAGGGTCCTGCTGAATTGAGGGCCAGGCTCACTCGGTTATTGGATTGACCTGCTTTGGTATATGGTCCAACTGTGTTCCTTATGGGATCCTTGTGGGTTTCTTGTGTCTGTCCTTCATGGGCATCTTCCCAGTGCAATCATGAGGCCAAAAGGTCATGAGTCAAACTTCCCGACATCCGTTCTTATTTTCCTCTTACATGCCAGGCAGGATAATCTATTCTGAGCCTTTTTGGGCTTTCCCTGTTTGAAAGCCCAAATCCTGCTTAATCTAAGCAGAAAGCCTTCTGGTGTGACTCATCAGGCTGCTCTCTGTGGTGTTACAGGAAGTTAAAATCTCCAGCCCAGATTACAAAGACTGCAACTCGGCAGAAGCCATGGACGACTTCATGAAGAGAATCAATTGCTATGAAGCCAGCTACCAGCCTCTTGACCCTGATAAATGTGACAGGTGATTCCCAGAAGATGCCACCCTGGACTATCCACATGAGGCCTCAAAATGTCCTCTAAAACAGCTCCCAGATATGTCTATAAACTCTTTAGAAATGGCCCCACCCTTTGGTGGGAGGAACCATTGTCAATCGATGGCTGCTGAGAGAGGGAAGGAGGGAGAGACTCTTCCCTTTGGTGACATGGCTGCTGCTGACCTCAGTGGACAGACTCACATCCATGCATAAAGGGCTGCATTGATTGGACTCAAGGGGTTCTTAGCAATAAGAGTCATGAAATGAGGGAGATTAGGAGCACTTAGAGGGAGATAGTGGCAGCCGGGTAGGTTCAAAATGAGGGATGGCTCAGCAGTTAAGAGCACACACTGCTTCTCCAGATGACTGCAGTTCAGTTCCCAGCAACCATAGCCAGCAACCCACAACTAATTGTAATTTGAGCTACTGTGGGCTTGGATGCCTCTGGCTTCCACGAGTTTCTGCACTTATGTGCACATATCCACACAGACACATGCACACATACATGTATATAATTTAAAATGATAAGACTAAGTCTTTAAAAAGTATAGATGTCAGAGTGTCTTTCTCAATGACTCTCTACCTTAAAAAAAAAAAATGTACTAGGATTTTTGTTGTTTGTTTGTTTGATTGATTGATTGGGTCTCACTATAGCCCTGGCTGGGCTAGAACTATTTATGGATTCACAGATCTGATGGCCTCTGCCTCCCCAGTATGGGGATAAAAGGTGTGTGCTACCATGCCTAGCTAGGATTTTTGCCCCCTCCAAACATTTGTACATTTATGTATTTGCTTGTGTTTGTTTTTGTTTTTGTTTTTGTCTGTCTATGTGTGTGCGTGCATACTTGTGCACCACAGCACACACGTGGAAGCCAGAGGACAACTTTTGGGAGCCCCTTTTCTCTCTGTCCACTTTGTGAGCCTAGGGGATCAAACACAGGTCATCAGAATTGGTGGCAAACACCTTCACTCTTGAGCCATTACCCTGGTGTCTCCAGCATACTCTTTGAGACAGTCTCTCACTGAATCTGGGCTCACTGAGTTGGCTACGCTGACTGGCCAGTGATCTCCAGGGAACCACCTGTCTCTGTTTCCCTAGCTCTGGGATTACAGACCATACTGTGCCCTGCTTAAAGAAGATCTATTTGAGTTTAATGTTTGTACAGTACTGAGTGAGCCATCTTTCCAGCCTGACTTGAGGGAATTGTTGCCTTGGGTTTATTCTCTGACTCCTAGAAAAGACCCACAACAGTCACTGTTAGGGGCCTCCAGAAAGCAAATATTCTGGAAGCTGTCTAGGCCCAGGGTGTGAGGTATACTGTCTGTAGGGCTACAGAGGCCTGAATGGTGGTTTCTTGACAGGGACTTGTCATTCATCAAAGTGATTGACGTTGGCCGGAGGTTCTTGGTGAACAGAGTGCAGGACCACATCCAGAGCCGAATTGTGTATTACCTGATGAACATCCATGTGCAGCCCCGTACCATCTACCTGTGCCGGCATGGCGAGAATGAGTACAACCTGCTGGGCAAGATTGGGGGCGACTCAGGCCTGTCCAGCAGAGGCAAGAAGGTAGAGAAGAGGAGAGAATGTGGGGCTAGGGAGCAGGGGGTATTGGTTCCCTCCTTGCTGTAGAGTTGAGGGTCCTTGGGTGTTGTGTATTTTTGGCTGTTTTTGCCTTACTATGCTGTGTGTATTTGCATGTGGCACTGGTATGTGTACTTGTGAGTGTGGACTAGAAATCGGAGGGTAGTCAGGCCTCTCAGACTCTGATAAGGTTTGGGTGGCTTTGTTTTTTGCCAAGCAATGGCATAACATAACCTCTGAAAGGAACTGGAGTTTATGTGACCTCTGCCTCCTGCATTCCCTCAGTTTGCCAATGCCCTGAGCAAGTTTGTGGAAGAACAGAATCTGAAGGACCTCCGTGTGTGGACCAGCCAGCTGAAAAGTACCATCCAGACCGCAGAGGCTCTGAGGCTCCCTTATGAGCAGTGGAAGGCACTCAACGAGATTGATGCTGTGAGTCCCAGGCCCTTGCAGCTGCAGGGAGGCCTGGCAGGGAGTGGAGAGTTCTCTCATGGGTCTCTGGAGTTCTAGTGGCTTCTTGAGACCCCCTCCTTTTATTTGAGGTGGCCCTATAGGGAAGTTTTCTGGAATGACATGTCGGTCTTCCTGACAGGGTGTGTGTGAGGAACTCACCTATGAGGAGATCAGAGACACATACCCAGAGGAGTATGCACTTCGTGAGCAGGACAAATACTATTACCGATATCCCACAGGCGAGGTGAGCATGGGTCCCAGCCTCCTGTCTGCTGGTCTTTCTTTGTAATGGTCAGATCTGTGGCATGTGTGTATGGAGTTGGCTGAGAGAAGGCCTTGGGGACCCCAGTGGGATCAGGTAAATCCCTACAAGATCTCTATAACCCCTCCCCCATCTTCCACCAGTTCTGCAAATTCATCTCTACTACTTCTGTGGTCTCTAAATCTCACTAAAGAAAACCTTGTTAAAAACCCTAAGAGAAGTACGCTGTGTTTCTCACACTTGAGAACAATGAGAACCTTATGTATCTGTTTCTCTGATGACATGGAATAGAGCAAAGAGGATGGCTGGCGATTCACTCCGGACCAAAGCTTTTCCCTGCGTGGCAGGTGACACAGTAGACAGGCTGGCCTTGATGTCAGATGGCTTGTACCGGGGCTAGGCTGAAGTTGGTAGAGGGTATGGCTGTGTAGGCAGCTACTCTTGTTGGAATGGAGTGTGTTGAGCCATGTGGTACTCTGGGAGTTTAGCCAGGTGGCTGTGTTGACACCTAGTGGGTGTCCTTCTGAGCCTTTGTCATAGTTCCCATTCCTGGTGGGCCACCATGCTGTCTTCTAGTCTCACCCTGCCTTCTCTCACTGGGACTCCAGTTAGGAGGAGCTAAAGCACAGAAGAGGCAGTGTAAGAAGGACCTTTGCTACTTTTTTTATGTTGCAGCTCTGTGCCTGTTGTATAGCTCTGACCTTTCTTGCTTTTGATCCTGCCTTAACCTCTCCAGTGCTGGCATTACAGATGAGCATCTCCATACCTGGCTACATTTTTGTTGTTTAAAACAGGATCTTAATTTGTACTACAGGCTGTAGTTTGTAGCAATCCTCTTGGCTTTAGCCTTCTGAGTGCTGAGGATTACAGACACACCCCACCTGTATTTCAAAAGGAAACTGCAGATTCATTAGCAGTCAGCCTAATGTCTCCTCATTCCTAACCCTGGTGACCACATATCCCTTGTCTCTAGAGTTGCCTGTTCTGGGTGATGCACAGAAGGAATCTTTCAGTGTATAGATGCTGATACTTAGTGTCTTCTGCTTGACATACAAATTTTTGAGGTTCTCCCACGTCGTGACATGGTTTCTTTTAACGACTGCCTGAGTAATAGTCTGTGGTAGTTTTTGATCTTTCTCCAGCACTCAAGGAGTAGGAAGAGGAAGGAATTCAGAGAGACAGGATTGCAGGCTTTCCTCATGTTCCCTAGGAGTATTTCATCAAATGCAGAACTGAATATACACAAGGATGGCCATGTGCATGGGTGGGAGTGGGGAGGGGCTGGTGCTGTGAGCCAGTCTGTGATGAAGGCTGCAAGTGAATGCCTGACTCCTCTCTGCCTGTTCTCTCCTAATGTGCTGTTTCATTCCTGTGTGCTCAGTCCTACCAGGATCTTGTCCAGCGCCTAGAGCCTGTGATCATGGAATTAGAGCGCCAAGAGAACGTATTGGTCATCTGTCACCAGGCTGTCCTACGCTGCCTACTAGCCTACTTCCTCGACAAGAGTGCAGGTATTGAGTGCCAGAAGGGAGGAAGAAGGAAGCGGGCCCTTGAGTGCAAGTGGCGGGGGACCCATCTTTTCTTACTCTGCTTTGCTTCTGAATATGGGTCTGCCTGGCAGCCTGCTGGAGCATCTGTACCTGCTCCCTGTTGAACAGTTTGATGTTTAATGGGCTTCATCACTTCATAAACCAGTGTCCATGTGACCAAAGGCCTCTGGGCTAGGCATGAGGTTCTTGTGCCTGGGGATGCCCCTGAGCTTCTCCCTTTGCTTCAAGTCTCTTATTTAGCTATGATAACCTGTCTCATTTCAGAGGAGATGCCATATCTGAAGTGTCCCCTTCACACTGTCCTGAAACTGACACCTGTGGCGTATGGTGAGTAGCAGCCCCTGCTGGGCCCTGACCCTAGGGTCTCCTGGTGGCTGCAGGGCTACAAAGGAGGATGATCTTTTTAACAGAAGCTGTCTTCTCCATCCTTTACCTTCAGGGTGCCGTGTGGAGTCCATTTACTTGAATGTAGAATCAGTGAGCACACACCGGGAGAGGTCAGAGGTGAGTTAGGCTCCAATGCCCTGGGACCCTTGGGAAACCCTGGGTCTGGCTTTCTTCTGGAGGAGTCTCACTGAGTTTCTTTGGCACCCCCTGGCCAGCTCCACATCTCTATTCCTAGCCCATCTTTCCTGTGGCTTCATGAAATCTATTCATTTTCTTTCTATCTACAATCTCTTTCTCTCTCTCTCTCTCTCTCTCTCTCTCTCTCTCTCTCTCTCACTCATTCTCTCTGTCCTCATTTCTACTTGACTGGGAAGAATGACTTAAACAGGGAGTTACTTCCTTCTGTCAATCATAATCCTGACACAGTAGCTGTTACCAATTCAGGCAGCAAAAGCTGTGCCCTTCTCAAAAGCACCAAAAGCCTGGCTCAGACCTGATCAGCCAGCCAGCAACATCATCTGCATGCCCTTAAGTTCATAGTTAGCAAAGGTCTGAGATAGGAAGAGGGCCAGAGGATGAGCATCCTATAGCACAACCAAGGGAAGGTCTTAAGAGACTCAGCACCTGGCTGCTATTGTCTTCCACCTCAGGGAGGTCTGAGGTTTTGGGGGAGGGAGTGTATGGTCATGTTGAAACCCCTTACTGGGCAGATGGCATATCTGTCCAGGCCTGTGTTGTGAAAGTGGGTTTAAATTTGCTTTATGCAGGCTGTCAAAATACAACACTTTGCCAGTGTAGTCAGACCTTCCTCTTACACCGAACTTGACTTTCTGTCTGTGGAGTCCGCAAAGCAGGTGACTTACCCATCCCCAAGGAGCTTGGCCGGCAGACATTGGTAGGAAGGGTACATGGATGGGTTGTTAGCTTGTTTTCTGCCCCGCTTGCACTGTGGACTACAGCAAAAGAGGACTGTGTCCTTGCCCTGTCTCCTCGCCCCACCCCTCTGAACCAGGGTACCTGCTCACTTAGCTGAATGAGGAGAGCCCTAGCTAACCTTGGATTTAGATGTGACATGGGTTCCATGGACCTCAGAATACTTTCTTGCTAGCACTGGGGCTGCAGATGTCCTGGACTATGAGGTGCTGGGCTGTACTTTGGACCCCAAGAGCCTATTCTCTTGTCTCGTCATCCTCTGCTTGGAAGGCTGACATCTCATCCTGGTGGACAGACTGTTTTCTGCATCTTTGGCCTCCTAGACTGAGGCTGGGTACTGTCTGGGCAAGCACAAAGTATTCCGAAGGTGATTGTATGTGCCGCAGACCAAGTGGAAGGGAGTCAGCCTGACACCTTCCCCTTCCAGGCCTGAGATCTCAGAGCCAACGGTCTCTCCTGGGCCCTCTGTGGGTGGGGCGACTGGGAGTTAAGATTCTTTTCTCTGACCCCCTTCTCTGCTGTGGTTGTAATTATTTTTTCTTCCCCTGCTTTGCACATAGCAGAAGTTCTGTGCAAGCAGCAGCTCAGGGTCAAGGCCACTTGCCTGGGTGTCCCTCTGGTTGTACCCTTACAAATCTCAAGAGGAATTTATGTGGTGTGTTTGTGTGTGTGTGTGTGTGCATGTGTATATGTGTGTGTGTGTGTGTGTGTGTGTTTATGGCTTCTCTACCTCCCTCCCCACTCCTTGTAACTGTCGCCTTCTCTCTTTTGTCTTTGTCTGCTTAGGATGCAAAGAAGGGACCTAACCCGCTCATGAGACGCAATAGTGTCACCCCATTAGCCAGCCCCGAGCCCACCAAAAAGCCTCGCATCAACAGCTTTGAGGAGCACATGGCTTCCACTTCTGCTGCCCTGCCAAGCTGCCTGCCCCCGGAAGTGCCCACGCAGCTGCCTGGACAAGTCAGTGATCCTGCTTTAATTACTGCCTACAGGGGAGAATGTAGAGGGGAGATGATCCCTGTATCTGGGGCTCTGTGTCCTGTTTGCAAGTGAGGATGATGCCTGAGTTCAGGTGTGCTGCATGTGTCATGTGGAGCAGGTGAGGTATGTGGCTGTCTAGTGTATGTATGTGCAGCAGGCAGAACATACAATGCTCTCTCTGAAATCTTTCCTTGTCAGCAGTGACTGTGTGTATCCTTTCTGAGGTTGTGGTCTTTATTCTTTATTGAACAGAATCAGGCTGAGTAAAAGAAGCTGTAAAATGCCCCCATCCTGTGCACATTTGTGAGTACATAGAACAGTCTACACGCTAGCAGTTCCCAATCCAGGAGTCTGTTCATTCCATGGGACTGATGTCTTCTCTTTCCTCTCTTTTGCTAACTCCTTTGCTGTCACCTCTGACAGAAAAAAGCTGAGGTCACACAGAAGAGCCTATGTCCTCTCCAGAGCCAGCACAGCCCTGTCCTCCTTAAACAGTCCAGAGCCGGAGAGGCGGCTGAGATTAGAGCTCTCTCTGTGAAACTTTGGAGACCTACATTGAGATCCTCAGACCTCATGCAACAAGCTGAGTGCAGAGACACATGCCTGTGAAATCACCGGTAGTGAGATGGGAGGCAGAAGCAGGTGGATCCTAGAAGCTCCAGCTAGCCTAGTCTATATGGTGAAATCCCAGCACAATAAGAGACCTCCTTTTAAAGGAAAGGTGGAAGGCTCCTTAAGATTGACATCTTAGGTTGTCCTTTTATGTCCACTTGTGGGATGCTGTGTTTACCTGCACCCCTATACATGAATGCTCGTGTGCATGGTATGCGTATACACATGTACAGAATCAGACAGCCAAGACAACCTTCTTTTCACACAGTGGTTAAATGATCAGTAAAAATAAACAGAACTCAGCAAGATTCACTCTTTCACTAGCTTGAAAGATCAAAGGCTGAAGAGTTTGGCTATTGAGCATTAAACTTTGTTTTCCGGAAACCAGTCCTTCAAAGATAGCCAAGGACCTTTGCAAACGTAAAATCATAGACCATGCCTGAATGAATTTCAACTCAACGCTAGGCCAATTCTGCCTGTGTGGTGGCAGCTCTTCTGCTGTCCCTGAGCTTCCTGTTAACTTCCTAAGGGTTAGAATGAGGTCCAGAGAGAATCCTGTGGCCTCCAAAGCTCATTTAACTACCCCAGGACTCAGTTTCCTAATCCGTGGAATTAGAGAGTAATATACCCTACAAAAAGTGGCTCAGACAAGGTGATTTGTGTTGTCTGTATAACTTGGCACAAAGTAAGGAATGGGTCTAATGAGATGACAGATTCCCTGGGAACCCTGGGGATTTGGCTTTGATTGTAGCTCTGTCCTAACATGAGTGTGGGTTTATTTTTCCCCCCGTTTGGTCACAAGTTGTTGATATATAGGTCAGAGCGCATAGTCTCTAACTTATGGTCTTTCTATCTCTGCCTCCCGAGTGTAGGATTATTTTGTTTTGTGGAGGACAGGGTCTCATGGTGCATAGAGACTGACCTCAGATTCACTGTATAGTTGTGGATAACTTTGAACTCCTGATTCTCCTCCCTCCTAGGTGCACTGCCATGCCTGGCATGTGGATTTTAACATCCAGGCTCAGTCTCTTTAGCTTTGGAAATGGACACAGGACCAGTGGGAAGACTCTAGTAGATTTTCCTTTAGGTCTGAGAGTTTTCTAATTACAGCCAAACAGATAGCTTCTCAATCCCACTCTATCCTGGTGCATTGTGGGAGTTTTCTGTTGCAGAGGCTCAAAGGGATTAACCTGAGCCAGGGCAGGTGACATTCAGAACTGCACTGATCTGGTCATGGAGGTCACTGGCAAGAGCCCAGTCTTGTCCCTCCACTTCACAGATGCCTCTGACTTTGTTAGGACAGCCCTTTAGAATCACCAAATCCTCAGGAACAGATGACTGGGATCTATTAGCCGGGTCAGACATGGGAGGTGTGTGTGGCTTGACTCAGCAGCTACCATCTGGCCTCCTGACTGACTTTCTCTCTCCTTACCTTGTCTCCCTGCAGCCTTTGCTAGGGAAAGCCTGTCTGTAAGTATTTCCTTCTCAATAATTCTATTGCTTGCACTTAACGCTTGCTTGTTTGCCCATTTGGTCTCCTGCCTGTTGAAGTGTTTAGGAGAAAGACAGTCTGGGTAAAGTCTGAGGTTGCCCATAGAGAAGAAGGAGATGAGAAGAGAGACTTCCTAAAGTTTATAGAGAAGAGATGCAGAAAGGGAAAACCATGTTCAGCACACTCCAGAGCTATCAACCACAGAGTGCTACTCCCCACTCCCCCATGGGGTTCTACGTTGTGTCTTCATTGGTCATAGGCAGGGCCTTGACATAATGCCAGATTTCCCTCGTAAGGTCAGATTTTGATGGTGAGTGAGTCTAGTGCTTACTCTCTTTGCTTTGTACCTCCTCCCCCAGAGGAGCATCCTTTTGTTCTGAAAACAATACTTATCCAGAACCTAGTAGCCAAGCGTGGGGACCTATTTTGATGTCACGGAGCTGTCTTGGTCTGTGGATCCTGCCAAGAGACAGTCTGTGGAGACATCCGTGTAAGAACTAGAGCTGGAGATCCGGCTCCACCCTATCCTCAGACCCGACTGCAGCTGCAACAAGTTTGGGTCTGGCATTTGGAGGAGCTATGTAACTCACAGAGAATGGGATTGGCCATCCTTTGTATCTCTGGCCCTTAAATAAGAGATGGGCAGGACAATCCTTGTCCTGTTTAACAAGAAAAGTCAAATGAGATGCATACCCATAAACTGGTAGGCAGTAGAGCCAGGCCTCAAACAGACCTTGTGCCCCAGAAAGCTGGTTTCTTCTTCCCTGCGTGCTTGTTGGAAAAGCCCAGGTACTATTTCTCTGTTTCTGATTCTTGAAGCCTAAGGGGCACCGTGAGCAGCTGCTGGTCTCTGGGTTAGCTCCTGCGGGTTCCCTTGCTGCCGCTTCCTAAGGAGAAGGGCAGGCATGGCTGTTAACTTCTCTCTCAAAAAGGGACTATGTGCTTACTGTCTTGTGTCTATTGTGGACTGCTTGGGGACCAAGGGTTCTCCTTGCAGAGCCTTTGGGCTTGAAACCTTGTGGTTTTGCATCTGTGCATACCTTTCAAAAGGCAGTTTTCCTGTTGAGAAAAGGCCATTCACATCTGCTACCACCACCCTACACTATTAGATTTACCTTGGAAATGGACAAGCTGAACTTTTCCATTTCCAAGATGAATCTAATAGTGCTTTTGGCTGGAGTGCCTTTAGTTAAGCCAAAATTCATCCTATGGACTCATCACCCCTGACTATGGTTAGATCTGGAGACCCAGCATGTAGCCCAGCCTGAGAGTGTGACCTCATATCCTAGACCATTAGATCTATGAAATCAACCCCCATCCTGTGACCAAAATTAATCAAAGATGATTTTATTGAAACAGTACCATCTTAGTCCTACCTAGCCTGGAACTTACTGTGCAGCCCAGACCTTAAGTTTAGTAATCCTCTTGGCTCTCGCTTCCAAGTGCTTGAATTACAGGTATACATACACCGCCTTACTTGGCTTCTAGATTTATTTTAAAAGCCAGGTCAAAAGCCGGGCAGTGGTGGTGCACATCTTTAATCTCAGCACTTGGGAGGCAGAGGCAGGTAGATTTCTGAGTTCAAGGCCAGCCTGGTCTACAGAGTGAGTTCCAGGACAGCCAGGTCAAACCAACTTTGCCACCATCATTAGGCAAGTTGAGGCAATTTTAAGACTTGAGCTTCCTCATCTGTAACTGGCAATTGCAACTCTGTAGGGAGCATTGTTAATGAAAATATGCCTATAACTCATGGCAAATATCTGGCACTTAGGCAAGTCCTGATGGGTGAGGGTTGACATATCACCGCTTCTGGCCTGTCCAGCTCTAAGTATGCATGGAGATGGTCCTTTGTTCCCTCTGCTCTGTGCCACTGGATTTTCATTTCTCAGAGCAGCTGGAGTACTCAGTCTTGAGCTTGAGAAGTCCCAAAAGCCTGATGTCCATCATCTTGGTCTCCTGATAAAACTGAGTCGAGATTTCCGGACACTGCCCTCTGTTATATCTTTCTAGGGGATGTTGTTCTGCTTGGGACCAAGGGACCACCTGCCTTTCTCAGTGCATTTTTCATCTTAAAATTACAAACGCACACTAAAGCGAGAACACCACTCAGGCTGGCAATGTAGCTCAGTTGGTGGAGGGATCGCCTAGCATGCAAGAGGCCCTGAGTTTGATCCCCTAGCACTGCATAAAGCAGGCAAGGTGGAATGTATCTATAACCCCAGCACTCAGGAGGAGGCAGGAGAGTCAGAAAATCAAGGTCATCTATACTACATAGAGTTTGAGGACAACCTGGGCTAAATGAGACTCTATCTCAAAACTAAACAGAAGATACTAAAATTGGTTTTGTTTTCTCCTTTTACAACCTGTTTGCTTTTGTTTTTGTTTTTGTTTTTTCCTTCCCCATTATGCTTGAAAGACGAACTGTCTGTCACATTTTTTCAAAGTTTTCTCCTTACTAACCTGGGAAAGGTAACTGAGCTGGTGCATGTCCCTCTGTTTCCTTCTGTGTCTGAGTCCTTGCATCTCAGCTAAAGGGCATCTTAGTTTGTGTACAGTTGCCCATTGTGGAATACATGGCTCATGTGTCAGTGCTGGATGGTCTTTCAAGCAGTGCTGTTGATGTGGGGTCCTTTCCCATGTGTGTCTGTCTCTGTGTGTCCTGAGCCACAGGCCCTTGAGGAAATGATGTGGACGTGACACCTCCTATAGCTCTTCATTGTACTGTTGCTTTGTCATGTTTGAATGCTCGAGGCCTTGGGCCTGTGGCGTGGCAGGAGAAGTTGTAACCCTTCCCTTTTTGATCCTACAACATGGTTGGGGTGCTTTATGTGCATGACCCAGGGCACTACCAGAAGGACCCCTATTTAACACAGGACACTGTTGCCTGGGTCCCCAAGTCTCACTCAGCTATGAGTGGTGACTCTCGGACACCCCAGCACTGGTCACTTCTCTAGACACCCACAGTTAGGTTCCTCTATTCTGTGAACTGAGAGTAGTTTTTGTGTTCCTGCCTGCCTGAACTCCATCTTTCCATTATCCTGCCCCTGGTAGGACAGGTTTTGGAGGGTGGGCAGACATAATACTTTTTATTAGAGATTTCATTTTTGATGGATTAGATTTTTGAAGGATTTTAGGGAGAGATGTTTGCTGGCCAATGGTCGTATTCAAGGCAAGTGACCTAATATTTTAAAGGGAACTAGATACCAGCTAATGCGTTGTGAGACTTCTTTCTAGGGGGTACATGGGTCAAGACCTAGTAGACTTTAAAGACAACCTTCTCTGGGCCTCTCTTGTGTGGCCAGCCATTCCACTCACCTCTTGCATTCTATGGAGCTCTGTGTCCAGACTCGGGACTGAAGTGTAGCTAAGTGCAGGGCTCTGTTAGCTGTTTCCAGAGAGAAACTGTGACACTCCAGACAGTCCCAGCTTATTTTGACCTGGCTGTGACCAATGTGGAGAGTTCTGTGTGGCATGGAGAGTCCTTAGTTCCTACAGGGGAGGGTGCATGACTTTCTTATTTGTGCCTCATGGTCCCTTGTCCTTTGTCTGACCCCTGGAACAGTGAGCTCCCATGTCACATGCCTGTGCCTCTCCATGCCCTTCTGGCTGGAATCTAGCCCAGTGCTGAGCAGAATCTCGGCCTATTTCTCTAGTCTTCTGTAGCTGGGGGCATTTTCTGTCATGTGTTCTGAGTCCTGCTTGGGCTCTCCATGTGTTTTGTGATCATTTTCAGCTAGGGGTGTGTTCTTTTGGGGAGTTTCGGGGGTGTCTTGTGGCATGGCTTTGAGCCTTCTGCTTGAGACATACAATCAGTACCAGGTTCTGACTCTCCCTTCCTCTCTTTCCTGAAAACAGAACATGAAGAACCCCCGGAGTGGTGCCGACTCTTCCCAGAAGCACTAAAGCTGAAATGTGGGTTCCATTCCATTTCCACAGCCTTGTGCCCACTCATCTATCTGTGGCCAAGTGATCCCAAGGACTTCTGGACTGGGGGAGAATGGAGGTCTGCTGATTGAAGAGTAGAAGACCCCACTCTGAGATGTTGGGGTGGCAAAGACAACCAGGAAGTTGTCCAGATCCCAGCTTCCTGTGGCAAAGCAGCAGAACTTCCTACGCTTTGTTCTCTTGCGACTTCCAGGGCTGTCTGACCTCACAGACCCTTCCAAAGCTTGGGGAGGACTATAGGATTAGAGGAGGTGAGATCAGACCCCTAAGTGGGGGCCCTGGACACCGCCATGCTGATGTGTTTTGTTTCTTTGGATCCTGGCCTGGCATGTTGATAGCCACAAGCCAAGAGTGGCAGAGAATCCTGAGAGTCAGTTAGATCCCACTTGTCAGAGGCTCAGGGATGATCACTGCTCATGTGGCTTTTATGCATCTTGGCCTAGGAATAGGCCTCAGAGACAACGGACTTGGGCACATGCTACATTGGGTATGGGGGATTCTCCTTCTGAGGAGTCCTTGAGCTAAGGCCCACTGGTCAGCTGAGTGATGACACGCCCTGGCTCCTCCACATCTATACATGCCTTCTAGGTCCCAAATTAAGGGACAGACTAGTTGTATCAGTGGAAGGAAGGAATTTGTCGGAAAAAAAAAAAATAACCAGGGCCTCCTCTTCCCAGAGGCCCTTAGGCCTTCTGTCCTTCACCTTGGGCCTGAAGGCACCTGAGTAGATCCTGTGGCTGGCTGTTTGCACTTTCTCTCTCTCTCTCTCTCTCTCTCTCTCTCTCTCTCTCTCTCTCTCTTTCTCTCTCCTTCCTTCCTTCTCCCTCCCTCCTTCCTTCCTTCATTTTCCTCCCTCCCTCCCTCTCTACACCTCACTTCAGGAACTTAGACAGCAGCGTGCTGGCCCTTGGAGGCTTGCAGCTGCTGAATGGGAGGAGCTGGGGTGTCTTCGAGATGGGGAACCTCGGAGCCTTCAGCTTCACTCACATTGTTTAAGAAGGGATGGTGGCCCAAGGAAGGCTCATTTCAGGCCGCCTGCTCATAGAGCTGTCCCCATATCTTGGCCAAGTGTCTGTTGCATATGCCTCATACCATCATGCTGAGCATCTCAAAGAGTTCCCAAGAGTAGAAAAGTGTCCTTGTCAGCTTTATGGTGTTGGCGACATTTTTGCATGCATTGAAAGTAGCACTAATGTCTTTGCCTGTTTCTCCTCTTTGTCCACCCAAGTTCTGGGGGAAGACAGGACATCCTAAACCTGGAAGAAACAATTTAGAAACTCAGCAGTGTTAGCCCAAATGACCCTTTATGAGGATGTTGCACAGCTGGGGCCAAAGGCCACACTTTATTTTCTGCTTTCTTCCTGTGAGTCCTAGGGATCCTATCTTCCCCAGCTCAGGAGACAGGTCCTGGGGTGACTCAGGGCATGCTTCAGACACTTTAAAGTCACTTTGTGTTTTCACAGCTAACCACTCAAGCGTTTGGTCCAGCCCATTACCCTTTAAATCTGTGGTTCACCAGGATATATATATCTATCCCCATCTTGGACTGTTTTCTCTCTGTGGCTTGAGTCTTGACAAGGATATATGCAGTGCAGACTTGGCTGGGGTGTGTGTAGGCTGATAAGTCTTTTGGACCTGCATGGTTGCTTTTGGGGTGGGGTGGGGGTGGGGAGCAGGATCGGAACTGTGTAGCCCAAACTAGCTTCAAACTCGTGGCCGTCCTCCTGTCTCAGCCTCCTAAATGTTAGCTGTTCCGGTTATAAGCATGAGCCACCACCATGCCTGGTACTGTGGCTTTGTGGCTGAAGGTGGTTTCTTAGATGCCTCCTTCCTTCTGACCACATCCACTTTATAGTTACAGAGCCAGCTCTTACAACATAGAGACCCTCAAAGGCTGAGGCAGGTAGGGGTGATCACGTGTGACCAACTCAAGTCAGCACATCAAGAGAAAGCTTTGCCCAATGTGATTTTACATTCTGCGAACATCTCTGATCTTATGATCAGGCCCAGGAGATCTTGATGTGGGTGGAACATGGCTTCTTCGAAAGTCAGTGACTTGGTGGATGGGGTGGATAGCACCCACAGAACATCCACTCTCCCACCCAAAACAACAAATTAAAATGGGGACCAATGTTTTTAACTCTGCATATTTGTTTTTGGGGTAAATTTCTCCCCTTTCCTTCAACACTGGGTAATACCCTTGATTTATGGGGAGAAGAAAAACTGTTGGAACCACACCAATGATATTTTCATTTGTAATACTTGAAATTTATTTTTTTATTATTTTGATAGCAGATGTGCTATTTATTTATTTAATAAGTATAAGGAAGCCTAAAACTAGAAAGCTGTATAGATTGGGTTTAATCGTTCATTGGTTTGGGGCCTTTCAATGTATGACTGATGACTTCTTCATGTTCTGTGTAATTGTCTCTGTCAATGACCTGGGAAGAAGCTATGCAAGCTTTTAAACAGGATATGCCTTTCAGAAATTTGTATATTTTGCAGTTGCAAGAACAATAAAAACCTGGTTGAGATATACTGGCGGAACTCGCCTCTGAGTCTTTTGTGGGCAAAAGTGTCAGTTTTCTTTCTATGTCTGTGTGTCAGTGTGTGTTTCTGTGTCAGTGTGTGTGTGTGTGTGTGTGTTTGTGTCAGTGTGTGTGTTTGTGTGTCTGTGTGGGTGTGGGTGTCAGTGCACACACGTGTATGGGGGTGCACACATGTAGGGGTCAGAGAACAGCTGGGCAGGAGTCCATCTTTTTCAGCCTCCAGAGATTGAGCTCAGGCTACCTGTCAGTGCCTTTACTTGAGGGAGCCATCTTACTAGAGCACAGTGTCTTTTATTGAGGCTTATGGCCAGCGCACCTCTCAGCTCCTGGCAGAACCCTTTAAACAAGAAACAACAGATTGTCAAGTTTGTATATTTGGGAAATAATAAAATGTGTTAATTTTAAATTAATAGACTTTTGTTGGTTTTTCTTTTTCTTTTTTCTTTTGGTTTTTCAAGACAGGGTTTCTCTGTGTAGCTCTGGCTGTCCTGGAACTCATTCTGTAGATGAGGCTGGCCCTGAACTCCTGAGATCTGCCTGCCTTTGCCTCTAGTGCTGTGATTAAAGATGTGTCACAGCTGCTGGGTTGTTTTTTGTTTGTTTGTTTTTCTTTTCTTTCTTTTCTCTTTCTTTCTTTCTTTCTTTCTTTCTTTCTTTCTTTCTTTCTTTTTTTGAGACAGGGTAATTCAATATATATAGCCCAGGCTGCCATCAAACTTGTGATCTTCCTGTCTCAGCCTCCCAAGTACTGGGTTATAGGAATAACCACACCCAGCCTAGACTCCATTCAAAACAAAAGCTTGTTTCTGTAGGTGCAGGTGTGAGTGTGCCCTAGCATATATGTAGAGATCACGACAACTACATGTGTTGGTCCTGGTCTATCAGTTTCCTTGAGGCAAAATCTCGGTGCTGAATGTGCTAGGTTAGCTAGTCCACAACCCCGAGGCTTCCCAATTCTCCATTCCTCTTACCCCTCACCCTCATCTCACCCTAGGAGCACTGAGATCCAGCTTTATGTGGGTTGTGGGAATCTGAACCCAGGTTGTTAGACTAGCAGGTCAGCCTTTTCCACCCCTGGAGGTTGAATTTAGGGACTCATGAATGCTAAGTGCTGTGCCCTGATGTTCCCCACCAAGCTTGATGATCTCGTAGTGGAAGAAAACCAACTCCTGCCTAATTATCCTCTGGCTTGCACACATGCTGTGCCTGTGACCTCCCTCCCTTCCCCCGAATAAATGAGTTTTCAAACTTAAGTAACTTTGTTCTTATTGATAGCCAAAAGTTAAGGGTTTGGTGTTTGTTTGTTTGTTGTTCCCAGGAGTCAAGGTCTTCATCTCTACAGATTGAAGAGTGGATGACAGTCTATATTCAGTTTGAACCTTACATGCCCCAGAAGTTGCACTGATGTCCCAATTTCTTCCATCCTTGTTACCCTAGCCCAGGAGAGAACAGCCTCGGGGCATCTCCATGCTGCAGTGACTTCTGGGACTGTTCTCTGGAGATTGCATTTGGGACAGAGACAGCTATAGACTGTCTCTGACTTTTAAGCGGCTCATTAGGTGTTAATATAGGGGATAGAACTTTGCAATCTGGTCCCATCTTTCAGGTTATCTTCTAAGAGGATGAAAAAGGCTACCAGGACTATGGGTAGAGCACTTGCTTTGCTTCTGCAAGGCCCTGAGTCTGATCTTTTAAATGCTTCTTCCCCAAATGAAATGAAGTTTGACATAGAAAGAAAGGAAGAAAGAAAGAAAGAGAGAAAGAAAGAAAGAAAGGAAGAGAAAACTTGAGGAAGGAAGAGAAAGCAAGCTAAGTGTGATGGAATATTCCTATGTAGGGAAGGGGGAGTGGTATGCAAACCTGAACCAGGGACTGAGGGATGCTGGGAGAATATGGTGTCCAGAGTCTGTTTTGATTTGAAACCTAACACCTGTAATCACAGCACTTGGGAGTCCGAGGCAGGAGGATGATAAATCCGAGGCTGGTCTATATAGTGAGAGTCTGACAAAAATACTATGAATTAACAACAACCCTTCCCCCAGAGGGATGGATAGAGTATGTGGTTTGTAGACACAGTGAATTTTTTTTCATCCGTAAAGACCAAAGTTAGCAGGAAAGTGGATGCAGCTAAACAGAATCATATTAGGTGAAGTCAGACATTGATGTTTCTCTAGCGTGTGGATTTTACACAGTCTATGGCACATTTTCTTGATTAATGATTGATGTGAGAGGGCCCAGCCTACTGGAGGTAATACCATCTCTAGGCTGGTGATCCTGGATTATTTTAAAAATCTAGCTGAGGGAGCCATGAGAAGCAAGCCTGTAAGCCCCATTCTTCCATGTTCTCTGCCTCAGTTCCTACCTCCAGGTTCCTGCTCCCAATTCCTGTTGTAATTTGTAAACTATAAACAATAACCAGAAATAAACCCTTTCCTCCCCAAGCTGCTTTTGGTCATGGCATTTTTCTCATAGCAATAGAAAGTGAAGGAAGACTCAGTCCTTCCTGACAGGATATCACAGAGGTAAGAGGAGCTTGAGGGAGCTGGTCACATGGTGTCCAGAGTCAAGGTGTCAGATGCTTGCTCAGTTTTACTTGTTTTATTTAGATGCTTTCTCCATTTTATTTAGTCTAAGATCCCTTGCCCAGGGAACGTTCCTCCAACAACTAAAATGAATCTTCCCACATAACAAAGATAATCCCTAACAGTTATGCCCAGAGGATCACCTCCCAAGTGAATCTAGATTCCATCAACTTGACAGTACTAACCATCACACTGTTTAAAGAAACAGAGAAAATTAATGGGAAGCTGAGAGCTTTCAAATGGGGGACGGTTTAGGTGGGATAAAGGGAAAATATGCTCCAAGTATATTATATATTTAAAGGAAAATGTCATTTCACAACGCAGGACCATGTACTACCGTGAATACATGCCAATTAAAATATCAGACAAGCAGACAATAGTCTGATAAAAAACAAAACAACCCACAAACATAGGTCGATTTGTGCTAGATGGTACTATGACCAATGGTCCCTGCTGCCCTAAATAGTTGACCACATTTTCCAGTATGGTTCTTTAAACAATTTCAAGGAAAGATACTCTCAGTTGTGCTTGGTAAAGAGGCGGAAGAGGCGGAAGAGGCTGAGAGCCAAATGAAGCATCACTCTTGCCGGGGGTTTCTCCTGAGAAGGAGGCAGGAAGCACTTGGTCCGAGCCATCTAGACCCAGTTCCCAGTAAGATAGAGATGTGCAATATCATTTTCTTTAGGCCATTCAGTTCTCTCCAATGAACGTCTCTAGGCAGCCACATGCTTACCTCACACTCCTACTCTATCTGACTCACTGAAGCCTGTACATCTTATTCTGTCTGCCAAAGCTCCTGGCCGTGGACGCCAGCCTCTGCCTTTGGGAGTGAGAGTGTTCATTGTTCGTTTGCCCCTGGTGATGTATGCCTTGTCCATTTAAACAATGTGCTTCACCCCATAGCTAATGGGGCCTTGCTTGGGGCCAGCCCTGACTATGCCAATCTGCACTCATCAGCCTTTTTGACCTCTCTGCTGGGATCTCAGCCAAACTGGATTATGTCTGAGTGGTTAGATGCCACAGCTCATCGGTTTGAATTCAGTCGCTTTTTTTTTTCCATCAGAGTTGCACAACACAGTTGCCTAGCAAGATCTCAGCCTGGGAGGTTGTGATTTATGATGTATTCATTTAAGTGTGCCTATGTGTGTGGTGTTATGCACGTGTGTTCAGAGGTCAGAGGGTCACACTGGGTGTCCTGCTATGTCATTCTGCCTTATTTCCTTGACCCAGAGTTTCTCAGTGAACCTGGAGGTAGGGTAGCAGTCACCATGCCACAGTGAACCTCCTGTCCTTGCCCTAAATGATGTTGTGATTACAGAGTGCATGTGGCCATGTTCTGCCTTTTTATGGGGGGCTGAGGATTTGAACTCAGGTCCTCAGGCTTCAGGAGCAAGCACCTTAATCCACTGAGTCACCTCCTCAATCTCTGTTGAGATTTATGAAGTGACTATCCAAAGTGTTTTGTGTCAGGGGAGGGGTTGCAGCATCCTGTGTGATTCTGAGAGTGATTGGTTCAGAATCACACTGGTCCACAATGAGCATTATAGAAATGGGGGAGTGTATCCACCTACATGAGGCATCTAGAGTGTTTAGGTTCATAGAGCAGGATGGTGAGGGCCAGGAGCTTTATTTTATGTGTGTATATGTGTCTGAGTCTCTCTCTCTCTCTCTCTCTCTCTCTCTCTCTCTCTCTCTCTCTGTGTGTGTGTGTGTGTGTGTGTGTGTGTGTACAAGAGTCTTAGAAGGTCAGAAGAGGGTTTGGATCCCAAGGAACTGGGGTTAGAGATGGTTGCTAACCACCATGTGGATGTTTGGAATCAAACCTGGGTCCTCAGGAAGAGCAGTTAGTGCTTTTTAAACCACTGGGGCCAACTCTCTAGCCCCATAGTGTGTACTTCAGAATATGTTAAGAAGATAGATTTCAAGTGGACATCTTAACATACATACAAAAATCCAAGCAAACATGACAGTCTACCAAACTCCCCTTCCAAAAAAAAACCCCAGGGAAGTTTGTGGAGGAGATGAGCTATGTTTAGCACCCTAGTTAGTGATGGTACATGAGTGTAAGCATACTTTTTTGGCAGGTGGATAGTTTCCTTATGCAACCCAGGCTGGCCTCAAACTTGTGATCCTCCTGCCTCAGCCTAAGTGTTGGGATTGTTGGCATACATAACCACACCCAGATAATTTTTTTTGTTTGGTGGAGACAAATTATCCAATAAAACGTTTTTATAAAAAGAACCCACTGAGACATACAGGAAATAAAAAATGGGAGGGTCCACTGGGCTGGAGAGAAAACTTATTTGGTAACATGTTGGTTGCACAGCAGGGAAGACTGGAGCTTTGACTCCCAGTGTCCATATAAGAAGCCTAGAACAGTGGAATGGGTCTATGTCCCCAGCACTTGTAAGCAGAGACAGATAGATGCCCAGAACTCTTATATTTTTGGTTGTGAGCCTAGCCTTTAGCTGCTGAGCTATCTCTCCAGCCCAGGATGCCCAGAACTCAACAGCCAGTGTAGCTGAACCAGTGGGCTCCAGGTTCAGTAACAGAATCCATATTAAAAATTAGCTGGAGGACTGGAGAGATGGCTCAGCCGTTAAGAGCACTGACTGCTCTTCCAGAGGTTCTGAGTTCAATTCCCAGCAACCACATGGTGGCTCACAACCATCTGTAATGGGATCCGATGTCCTCTTCTGGTGTGTCTGATGACAGCTACAGTGTACTCATATGCATAAAATAAATAAATAATTTTTTTAAATTATAAAATATAGGTGGAGACTGAGGAAGATATCTGATAGCGACCTTTGTCCCCCTTCCACAATACAAGCATGCACACACCTATATCACACTCACACACACACTCACACACACATACACACTCACACACACACACATACACATCACACACACTTATTTGCTAAACACCCACCAGATTCTCTGTTAAATGAACGTAAGTTATGCAGTGCACCCAGAGTGGGATCTAATGGTAAAAGACAACCTTCTTGCCCACAAGGCACAGCCTTCCATGAGAGGAACGTATCTCTGTGTGGACATGGCTCCCTATAAGGTCAGTGTGCTTCTTTCTACATAGCTCGAGTTCATCCTTCTCCTCATGTGTGTGCCTGTTTCCTTATCACACACATCTTGAAGGCTGGTGGTCAGAAATGCTTTCCTGGCAGAAAGAAAGCTGCAGCCCAAAGCACAAAACCATCTACCCAGCCCCTCGAGACAGCCTCTCTAGGTTTCTGAGGTTCTTCCCCAACTCTTAATTACTTAAGAGTCCCCCTTAGGAATCCCCCTGCCTCAACATTCTGAGTATGTGAAACTGCAGGCATGTGTCATTATTCTGTTTTCTTTTCATCTTTTTTTTTTGAACAGTTTTGAATTTCCTGGGCAGAAACTCCCTGTGATTAACAGAAGCTTAATCACTGTTAAAAAGGCTCAGAATTCAATGGACTTGAAGAAAATAATACTAGAACATATATATTCTTTTTGACTGAAATTTGAGTCTTCTGCATGAATAATCAGCCTCCGTTGAGACTCTATCAGCTGTCTGAGTCAGTGGCCAGGAATTTGGAATATTCTTTAGTGTCTCAGTTTTAATTTCTACTCCAAGTTCATTAAGGCTGCTGTCTTAGTTCTTTTCTTTTCCTTTTCTTTTAGTTTTTTTTAGGGTGCTGGATCCCCTGAAGCTGGAGTTATATTCAGTATGTAAGCCTCCTGACCAAGAACTGAACTTTGGTCCTCTGCAAGAACAGCAAATGCTTTTAACCACTGAACCATCTCTCCAGCTCTGTTTGGAGAGTTACTTTTCTGTGGCTGTGATAAAATATCTGACAAAAGTAACTTAAGGGGTTTATTCTAGTTCATTGCTCAAGGTTCATAGCAGGAAACTTAAGGGCAGTAGGAGCTCGAAGCCAACTGGTCACATCATATCAATGTTCAGAAAACAGAAACGAACACAGTGAATGTATGCTTACAGCTCCATTATCTCTCCCTTCTTTATAGAGTCTGAGATCTCCTGTTCAAGGAACTGTGCTGTTCACAGCCCAGATTTTCCAGAAAAAATTAATGTAATCAACATAATCCTTACAGGCATGCCTGGAGGCTCAACTGTCAGGTTAAGCTAGATTCTGTCTTGTTGGCAATTAACCTTTACAGTTGCTTAAATTAAGCCAGGCATGGTGATGCAGGCCTGGAGTCCCAAAATTAGGACATATATACAGGAGGATTAGGAATTCAAAGTCATGGGGATAGAGGCGCCAAGCTGGAAGGAGCAGTGCATCTCAGCGGACACCTGCTCTGGCTCCACTACAGCAACTGAGTTGGGACACTCATGTGTGCAGTCTGCGTAACAGGCCCCCTGCCCTTAGCACAGCTGACTCCATGATGGAAGTACCATTCAGGCTATAAAACTCAGCAGGTAGACAGCACCACCTGCCAAAACTGAAACAAAGACCCAATCCATCAAAGTCCAGATAATCTGAGAAAGTCACTAAATGTACTAACCTTACCTTTTGGGTTCTATAGCTCCTCTTCTGGCTAACTGTTCTTGTTAACTGACCCAGGACATAATTTTTGTGTTTAAAAGCTCACTCTGAGAAAGGCTCACTGGGATCCTGCGCACCCAGCGTAGTCACTGACTGGCTAATAAAACCATTCTATTGGCTTAAACCTGTGTGAGAGCAGTCTTTTCTGGTGGATAGCCCGAAACAATGTCTGTGATTAACATAATAGCTAGAATGACCTAGAATGTGGCATTGCTTATGGATAGCCTTCCTCTGTTTCTTGTGCAGGACTGAGGCCACAGGCTAACCTTCCCTGGCCTTCCTGAGGCCTTCCACATGGATTTGTTCCTGTGCGTGGTCTATCTCGGTTCCTCTCCGCATCCTTACCCCTCTGCTTTGCCAACCTTACTTTCCATAAAGCTCAGGGTCTTTATATTCCAGTTCCTTCTGCCCTGAAGTTCTCCCCAGATAGCCAAGGACGTCCTTCAACAAATGATTTTCATCTTCACTTAAATGTTGCTGATCACACACACACACACACACACACACACACAGAGGAAGGAGTGTCAAAGTTATTTTTCAGGCTAATAGAGAGGACTTAGTCTCATGGATGAAAGGCCCTTCGGCGTCTTCCAAAGAAGGAGATACTGAAATGGTAATTAAAAACCTAATCTTATGTGCCAAGTGCTTTTGTACCAAGTAGACAATTATCCCTTGAGAGACATCAGTTGAAGCTAAGTAAAGTTTGTGATCCTGGTTTTGTTGGCTTAGCCATATCTGGTGGTAAATCCCAGGTCTGACGGGCTGATGTATTTCCACAGCCAGGTAGGCAGCCCTTGATGAGTCACCAGACCACAGGAATGGAATGGGAGCCGAGTTGCATATTCCTTAGCAACAGGCTTTTTTTGTGGTGGTAGTGGGTGCTGCGGAGACATCTGTCAGCATCAAGTGACCAATATATTCTCATAAAGGAGGTCTATAATTCAGCATGCTCATGTAACCTTAGAGACCAGGTATCTGTTTTCGGTGTTTGCGTGTGTTACCAAACCAAGTCCGTTCTGCTCCTCATAGCATGCCAACCATTGACAAGATGAGCCTTGCAAGAGAGAAAGAATCTAATCCTGAGGTGGAAAAGAATGTGGTGATGGAGGGCAGTCACCCTATGCACTCAGAGGAGCATTTATGGGATGGAGAAATAGTGTTGTGAGGCATGGGCAGAGGTTGGCCAAAGGCAGGGAAGTCAGGTGGTTAGTGGCCCATGTAATCAAGCTGCATGAGCAGAAACTGTCAGTGGTAGCAAATAAGGAGGATGAGGAGGTTTTCAATCAGCAGAAGGTCACCCATGGGACACTTGTACAGAATTAAACGAAGGACAGATGGTTTAACAGTTTGAGATAGACAGAAATAGCCTCTATGTTCCAAGAAAATACCTGAAGCAATCGTGGTCTGACTGGTTCATCAGTGTACTACTGACATGAGCAGAGTGCTTAGCCACATGACTGCTCAACCTGGTGATAAAGTGAGGGGGTAACAGTGGGTGAAGCTAGAGGGTTTGCTCCGGCTTGCCTTCCATTTCATGTCTTCCCTCCTCTCTGACGCTCCTGATGTTTTTCAGGAGTTCATCTGTACAAGAGCATCCTCACCGTTTGTAGTCACCACTTCTTAAATCAGGCGGGGGACTTTACCCACATTTGAAAAGTCTGCCCTAGCTTTGCAAAGAGAAAAAAGAAAAAAGGCTCAACAGGTAAAGGGGCTTGCCACTAAATGTGATGACCTGAGTTAAATTCCAAGTACACACGTGGCATGAGAAGAGATTCTGCAAGTGGTTCTCTGGTCTCCACACACAACTCTCTCTCTCTCTCTCTCTCTCTCTCTCTCTCTCTCTCTCTCTCTCACACACACACACACACACACACACACACACACACACACACAGAGAGAGAGAGAGAGAGAGAGAGAGAGAGAGAGAGAGAGAGAGAGAGAGGCGTAATAACGTAATAAAAATTTTTTAAAAAGGCAAATCTCAGGCTGGAGAGATGGTTCAGTGCTTAAAAGCACTCACTACTTTCACATAGGGCCCGGGTTCAATTCCCAGCATCCACATGGCTGTTTTTGTAACTCCGGTTCCTCCAGGGCTTCTGATGTCCTCCCACAGACAAACATGCAGGCAGAAAACCAATGCACATGAAGTAAAAAGTAAAAAGTAAAAAAAAAAGGCAAACCTCACAGTCACCCCAGAGGCACCAACTACAGCGACAAAGCTTTCATTGTTAATTCCAATATTATTATAAATTCCAGGGGCTTCTGTCCTCTCTTCTTTATTGAAGACAAAGGCTGAGTGGTTTAACTTAGAACAATTGAGACAGTAAAGCTCCTGCCTCAATTCTTAGACCTTCTGATGTGAAAGTTCTTTACACCGTGCACATTGTAAGCACATGTTCAAAAGGATGTTGTGTGTTTGTCAAGTCAGATGTCCTCTTCAGGAGCTCTCTCTCTTTTTTTCTTTCTTTCTTTTTTCCTGCTTGTTTAATTATTTTGAGACAGGATCTCATTATGTAGCTCAGGCTGCCCTGGAAATCACAGAGATCTGCTTGCCTCTGTCTCCAGGAGCTGGAAGTAAAGGCATACACCACTCTGCCAGCTTATGTTTTGAGACAGTCTCAGTGACTCTGGAGCACATAGGTTTGGCTTGACTGACTGGCCTACTAGTGAACTCCAGGAATCCTCCTGCCTTTGCTCTCCAGCATTGAGTTGACAAATATGAGTCTCTGCACCGATCTTCCATCTGGAGCTAGAGGTCAGATCTCAGGTCCTAATGTTTATGGAGTAGACACTACCCATTGAGCTTCCCTTCTCCAGGCTGTTCTTGTACTTGTAAAGACTACTAAAGACACTTGAAGAACTAAGTAAAAGATTGGCTGTCTCTATCTATACTTAGTGCATATGAAGTGAAAAGGGCAAGATTTTAAAACCTACTTAATTTTTATTTGAAAATAAGAATAAGCCCATGTGTTATAAACACCTTTTTATGCAAATAACCATGATTTTCTAAACAGAAATGTGTTGCCTGGTGGATTCTCGTGTGATTCTGTATTCTCTGTACTGTGATGAATGCTGGGGCTGAAATACAAGAAGATCCAACCTTCTCTAGATAGTTAGAAAGGGAGGCTCATGCTAAGTGTTTATCAGACAATTATAAATATTCCTTCTTGATCTTATACCCAGAACAAGTTGCAGTTTATTTGTTTTGTTTTGAGACAGAATAGCAAACTTACTACATGCCCCAGGCTGGCAGTTCACTGCTTGAATTTCCTCTATGTAAAAGGAAGTGATCAGACTAGTTAGCTTTTAAAAACCTTATTTTGAAATCACCTTAGTTATCCAGAAGAATTCTAAAGCAAGTAAGGTGGCCACATGCCTGCCGCACCCCCACCCCCTTTTAAGGTAAATGAATTACAGAAAGGAGCCAGCAAAACTAGTAGTTAACAGTAGTGCAATCCTGTTACAAAGACTGTAACTAATAGTTAGCATTACTGCAATCTTGTTACCAAGACTGGGACTTTATTCTGGTTCCATTGCTTTTCTTCTTAATGTCCTTTTCTGTGTCAGGACTAACCTGTCCCATCTCTTCCCAAGCCTCCTGAGAAATTTAACAATTTCTCAGCCATTCTTATCTTTCATGATTCTGATGCTCTGAAGAACTGTTAGCAGGCATTCTGGATACTGTTTCTCAATTTAAGTTTTCTTTTCATAGTTTCTCAAGTCCAGACGTAATAATGTTGTATGGATTTTGGCAAGAATGCCACAGCTAAGTGTCATCTTAGGGAATCACATTGGAAGGACAAACTTCTCACTGCCGATATGAACTCTGATTATTTTTACCCCTCCCCCCTTTTTTTGCTATTGTAAAGAACTCATATTTTCCACCAACCTTAGATTCTTTAGAAAGGAATCATGTGTAGTTCAGCTTCTTAACATGGAGAAAACAATTAATTCTACCTTTTGAAGACTGAGAACAGCAATAGCAAAGAATGTGTGTGTGTGTGTGTGTGTGTGTGTGTATTTGTGGTTTTTTTTGGTGGTGGTGGTGAAACTGGGTTTCACATAGCTCGAACTAGCCTCAAACTCACTATGTAGTCAAGGCTGGCCTTGAAACTCCTGACCTTACTGCCTACGAATTCCAAGTGCTGGGGTTATAGATGTCCACCAGCCTGGCTCTGTGGATATATTTTAAAACCACTAAAGTCAAGCATAAGTATTTTAGAGGATACCCAGATATCCTGTCTGCTTTGAAGTCTTACCCTCTAATGTTTAAGTTTGTTAGCAATGCTCCTGCCTTAGGAAGGAGGAGCCTTCTCACTGTGGCATGAGTAGTTTCTGTTTTCTTTTCCTCTGTCACACTTATTGTTTGCGGTTCTCCTTAGGAAAATTTTCTTATCTTTCTATTTGTTGGTGAAAAAATGTTAGTTCTATTAGTCAAGAATAAGACCATTACCACAATTTAAAGCCAAATTTAAAGCTAGCTTTAATTAAATAGTAGCAAGATTAATGGTCTCTCTGGCCAGGTCCAACTCTGGGTTCCCAGAAAATGGTCACAAGTCGCACCTTGCAGAAGCAACCCCACAAGGCTACTGTCTTTTCCATCAGGTCCAATCAGGGGCTAGCATATATCCTGAGGTATTTCACCTCCCACCCACATGTGATCAAGCACATCTGGTGCACTTGGGTCAAACAAGCACAGGACAAACAGGACCTTAACTCTTAACTGCATACAGAACTCTTAATCCACAAAGTATATTTTTCCTGTCTTGGTCTCACAAAACGAATTAAGCATGTCATTGTGGACTTGTGAATACTCCTTGCTGATAATCAGCTCTGTGGTTCTCTGACTTACAAGTCATTCACCAAATGGCTTCCACCATTAGGAGTATTTAAGGTGTATTCTTAAATACTCTTGACGTATTCTTGACGAAAGTCGGCCAGGGCACTTGGTCACCTCTCAGGGTAAACGAGATGTCTCATTTTTTTTCTCCATTCTTATTTTTCTTCTATGATTAACTATCATGACACCCTTGGACGTTGAGGTGTCTTGGTGGTATGAAAACAGACTCACTAAAATGTCCTTAAAACAGTTGTTTAGAACAATAAACATATGCTGCAGAGATGGCTCCGCTCTAAAGACCACTTGCTGCTCTTCCAGAAGACCCTGGGTTTTAATTTCAAGTTCCCAAATGGTGGCTCTAAGCTGCCTGTTGACTCCATTTCCAAGGGAATCTAACACCATCTTCTGACCTCCATGAACACTGCATGCAAGTGGTACACATACATACATGCAGACAACATATACACACATAAAATAAGTAAATCTTTTTTTAAAAAATTTATTTATTTAATGTTTGAGTGCTCTGCTGTATATATATCTGCCTACCTGAAGAGGTCGTTAGATCCCATTACAGATGGTTGTGAGACACCATGTGGTTGCTGGGAATCGAACTCATGACCTCTGAAAGAGCTGCCAGTGCTCTTAGCCGCTGAGCCATCTCACCAGCCCAAACCAAGTAAATCTTAAAACCAACAATAACAAAACACCAAAGTGTGGTTATCCTTCTGAAATCTTATTACAAGAGAGACTGAGGCAGGATAGTCAGACACAGAGTCACCTAGGGAGACACTTGTCTCAAACAAAAACAAAAGCAATTCCCCTCTCCATTACTCAGGAGATTTAATTACTGCCCAGCCTAGAGGAGTGAATTTTAGTTATTCTAGTGAGCCTTGGGAGGCTTTCTCCACCAGCAAGTATTTCTGGAATGCTTGTGACCTGCAAGTCATTGTGCCAAGAATTAGAGGCAGCAAATGTATGGGGACTTAGCAATTTCTTATCAGAAGCAGGCATTTAGCTGATTCACTCCAAATGTTCAAGTCAGCAACCAAGACAGTTGTGTGAAGAGAGCAAAAACTCCAGAGTCTCATTAAGGGAAAGCAAAAAGTAGGTCTCTTTTAAAAGGCACATTATAGAAGGTGGGATGTAGCTCAGAGCTTGCCTTTGGGAGGCCTTGGTTGCAACGTCCAGATCTGCAAAAGAGAAAATAATGAAAGACCAAAGGTTTTTTTTGTCTGATACAGGTTGATTCTTTGTACAAACCACTTCCTGATAACTAGAGATGGAGCTGACTTGGTTGGTCAGTTCTTTGCAGCTAGTATTGAGAACAAATTTAGCATCTTTGGTACATCTCCAAGATTTGGGGTAACCGAAATGAAGACTTTCTTCACTTTATTATTAAATTCCATGATGCGTCAGTGGATGAAATTACTCCGGATTGACAAGTATATAAAGAAACAGGATGCAGTAAAAACAGGCTGTAGCTGTTTCAGAGATACACTGTCTCTGAAACAGCAGCAAATGCAGGCAGTCCTGTTCTTTGAGGTTTCCCCTTGGGATTGAGGCTTTTGCTGGGGTCACCTTTCTTCTCCTTCTCCTTCTCCTTCTCCTTCTCCTTCTCCTTCTCCTTCT
>JADRCH010000240.1:837922-857171 GCA_019843965.1 Rhynchomys soricoides | reverse complement strand
CTTCTCCTTCTCCTTCTCCTTCTCCTTCTCCTTCTCCTTCTCCTTCTCCTTCTCCTTCTCCTTCTCCTTCTCCTTCTCCCTCTTCCTCTTCCTCTCCTCCTCCTCTTCCTCTTCCTCCTCCTCCTTCTCTTCTTCCCCTCCTCTTCCTCTCTTCCTCCTCTTCCTCCTCTTCCCATCTCCAACCTCTTCCCCTCCTCCTCTTCTTCCTCTTCCTCCTCCTCTTCCTGTTCCTCCTCCTCCTCCTTTCCTCTATGGTTCACTTTGCAGGCTTCAAACAAACTAGGGAAGAAGTGGTGAGAGACTTCACCATTCTGACATTTTATCACTTTGGGGGCTTGATGTCTATTTATTTCATCCTCAGCCATGAAGGGAAAAGAGCTCTCTTTCACCTGTTTGTGCCATTGCATGCTCCAAGTATGGATTGCAGAGCAGATAGTAATCACATGGGAGGACTGTGGGTATACTGTGCATGGCAAACACTAGAGGAAGATCCTTCAGTGATGATCAAGGTGTGTTCCATCACTGGCTGCAGGAATATGAGTTTGATCAAAGTAGATGGGAATGCCTGCAGACATTCTGCTCTTTCTGAGTCAACTTCATGACTGACTCCTTAAAATATTTTTTGAGATTATATTTTTATTCTATGTGTATGAGTGTTTTGCCTGCATATATGTCTGTGCATTGTATGTATGTATGTATGCATGTAGCACCCACAAGACTAGAAGAGGGCATTGGATGGATGCCTTGGAACTGGAGTTACAAGTTAGCTGTGGATGCTAGGAGTCAAACTGGGTCCTCTGTCAGAGAAGTCAGTGCTCAGATCTCACTCATTTACAGAGATGTGCTAACCCTATTCCAATTCTGACCAGGCCTGCTGTGGGCACAGAACAAAGAAAGGCTGAAGGAAAGCAGGTGATCTGAGTAGGGCTGGACCCTAAAGCGTACTTCTGTCCAGTGAGGAATCTCTTTTCTCACACAGGAAGATTAATTCTACTGTAGGCAGATCACAACTAGACAAGTAATTTTTGGTCCTTTAAATCGGGAGCTCACAAAGGACTAGGATGGAACTGGAAGATGCAGAGGTCAGTCAAGCAAAGGCATGTAGGACTAGGAGAGATACCCTCAAGAAGTCAGAAGAGACCACATGGTGCATGCCTCTAATCTTAGCACTTGGGAGGCAGAGGGAAGCTGATCTCTAGAGTTCGAGGTCAGCCTGGTCTAAAGAGTGGGTTCCAGGACAGCCAGGGCTACACAGAGAAACCCTGTCTGGAAGAACAAGATGAAACAAACAAAAGGAGTCAGAAGAGGTAGATTACCTCAGGCCCACTTATTTATTCATTCCAGACTTATGGAGACCCTACTTTTGTTTATGATTGTGCTAAGTAATAGGAACTTTTGCAAGAGAGGGACTGGAGATGTGGTTTATTTGGTAGAATGTTTGTCTAGCATGGGTTTGATGCCTAAACCACATAAAACCACATACTGTGGCATATGCCTATAATCCTAGCACTTAGAAGGTGGAGGCAGGAGGATGAGAAATTCAAGGTCATCCTGGGCTACATGAGGCTCGCTCCAAAAAGTGAATAAGAGAAGAAACAAAGTATTCGTTTCTTTCTGTCTCTTGGTGTAGCTGATAAATTTATTTGGGTAGTACATTATAATTAAAGTAAGCCTTTAAAAATGATGCTAGTGCTTTAAGAAAGACAAGATGGTGTATTTTAATCAAATAGTGTGCATATGAGATTTAACTCCTTAGGGCCATTTAACATGCAGAAATTACTTGTTCTTCATTTTTACTTCATTTTACATACAAAAGGACTACCATTTTTTCTGTGACTTTGAAGGATATAATCACAGCCATTCATAGGAGTTGGACTTATCATCAAAAGGGTGCCTGAAGAGAAGCACCAACTCTTAAGAAGAAGCAGACACTGTAGGAGCCACTGAGACCTAGAAGCTCAGATGTCTGGAAATGAGAACGTCAAGATTTGCTAAGGCAACTCTCCCACTTTGCTGATGAGAAACCAAGGCTCACAAGGAAGCACACCAGATGTATGCAGATGGTACTGAACAACAACTCTAGATCTCTCCCTTTTCACCAAGCAACTTCCCTGGAAACACCATCCCACTACGCACCAGAAGCTGTATACTATCACTTGCAGCAACTGCTACTGGCTGATGAGCCACCTTCTGCTCCCAGGACGGCTTCTCATAGACTCTCCATATAAATCCCTGTGCCTTTACTCCCCTTTAGCTCCAGGTGGTTACTTTTTCATGGCGTTTGCCCACCTGGCTAGGCACAAGCTTGCTCAGAGTCTCTTTTTTAAGGAGTAAATATGCAGTTGCTGACCTTTGGCTAAGATCGGCTCTATTACCTGTGCTATTTGTTTTATGTCAACTCGACATAAGCCAGAGTCATGTGAAAGCAGGGAACTTCAATTGAGAAAGCTGCCTCCATATGATCTGGCTATAGAACATTTTTATAATTAATGATTGATGGGCAAAGGTCCAGCCCATTTTGGGTTTGGCCACTCCTGGGCTGGTGGTCCTGGATTCTATAAGAAAGCAGGCTGAGCAAGCCATGATGGGTAAGCCAGTAAGCAGCACCCCTCCATAGCCTCTGTCCAACTCCTGTCCCCAGGTTCCTGCCCTGTTTGTGTTCTTATCCTGACTTCCTTCAGTGATGAACAGTGATGTAGAAGAATAAACCAAATAAATCTTTTCCTCCCCAAGCAGTTTTGGTCTTGATGCTTCACTATAGGAATAGTAATCCTAAGCCCATACCTGTTCTCATTAGTTTAATATCAATCGGATCTGCCATTTTTTTCAAGGATATATTTAGACTGTGTCTCATGTAGCACAGGCTGGTCGCCAACTCACTATTTGAAGATGATTTTGAGCTTCTGACCTTCCTGTTTGTAACTGCAAAGATTACAGCCATGAGCCATCACAAGGGGCTCATGTTGTGCTGGAAATGAACTCAGACTGTTGTGGATGCTAATCAAGGACTCTTCTTATCTAGTCACATCCTCAGCCCATATTAAATGATTTTGGAAATGGCACAAGGACTTTGTATTCATTTCACACATTGACCTGGTATTGGAGTACTTCCTGGAACATTGCACCGTCTCATGGGACTTTTAAAAAACAAGACAGAGTGAGTTTGCCATGGTACGTTAGTGAAGAAACCTAGGCAGTTGTTCTCAAAGAAAAGTCTGAAGCAGTTTCTATGCAAATGGAAACCACAGAACTCAGTCCTTTAATCCTAGAACAATCAATGTTGACAACAGCTTCTCAAAGAGATCTGTCAGTTTTGTCAGTTGGGTGGCAACTCTTAGGAAGGCAGCAATTTGCAGATAAAAACCCAAGGACCGATGTCCACCTGGTTGCACAGACATCATATATCTCACAGTAGATAGGGAGCTGAGTCGATGCTAGAGACACACCATAGGACATGTCCGTGTTACTCATTTACTGGAAGATGTCAAACAGCTGCGTATGTTAGAGCATCTCCAGGCAGTTGGGTGCTGCCTGTCTACCTGTGGCATCAATTATTCTAATAGAGTTCTCTTCTGAGGTCAGTATGTTTTTCATCCACCGCTACTCCTCTCTTTGTCCTTTCTCTTCCTCCCTTCTCCATGCCTTTCTTCTGGGCTTTTCTAACAAAGACCTTACTTCCTAGGTTGCTTCCTTGGACACTGGCACAGATCATGGTGGCCAATATTTGTGTTGGATAGACAACTTTAGTTCAGCTCCCAGGGAGGAAACATTGTCCACGAACTTAAAAAGAAGCAACAGTTTCTTTTCCCTCTAGAAGCCGATCATGACCCCAAATGAGAAGACTTCATCTCTTAGGCTGATTTTAACACAGCCCTCTTCTTGTAGAGAAGAGAGACAAGACTCTAACAATTAGTCCTCTAAAATGTAGCTCTGTAAACACAATAGGGAGGAAATAGGCGGGACATCCATCCACCCACTGCTTTTAGGCTAGCCCAAGCCAAGGCAAAACAAAGGACAACACATCCAGATGGTTCAAGAGTTCAGCTCTCTCTGTGGCTAGAGAGAAGATTAGCTTCCTGCCCCTTCCCTCTCCTCCTGCTCCACGCCTCTCCATCTCACTACTGGGATTGTTGCATTTTCTAGACCAAATCCCAAGGACCCTCCCCTTTTTACTTAGGGTATCTCACCTGACCTTGCCTTGAGTTTCCTATCAGTGAATGTTGGAAGAAATGGTTCCAAAGAATGAAAAAGTAAGAATAAATATTTGTCTGCCCGTTAGATATTTTAGTCTCAGAACACTGCGTCTTGCCTTCCCCCAAACTTTATGAGCTGATCAATCATTTCCCTTGCTTGAACCTGTTGTATCTAGGATATGACAAAACGTAGGCTCAGGGTTTTAAAGAATGTTGCTTCTGATCACACAAGTTATCACAGGTACATCAGTAGACAAACCAGGTAACCATAGCTACAAAGGGAACATGAAGTCAGTATCTTTCTTGTTTTGCTAGATCTGATTTAATTAGTCAGTAGGTTTTCAGAAAAGCAGTCCATGGGGAGTAGAGTCTCCCGAGATGGGGAAACTGTCCTTTTATGGGGGCTTATTTATTGATTCTTGTTATGGAGGCAGGGTCATCTGTCCCCCAGGCTGCCTTCCAACTCACTATGTAACTAACGATGACTTTGAACATCTGATTGGCCTGCCTCTACTCCCCAGTACTGGGGTAAGACACATGCATCAGCAATCCTGGTTCAGATGGTTCTGGTGCTAGAATTCAGAGCTTTGTGTATGCTAGGTAAGGATGCCACTAACTAAGCTAAATCCTCAGGCTTCTGTGTGGTATTCCATCTCTTCTACTGCCTTCCCTGGGTCTGCTGCCCCAGTCTGGCTGGATCTTCCTTCTCTTAATATTTCTCTGGGAATCTCTAGTTTACATTCTGGGACAATGTAAAAATGTAAGGTGTTACCTTTTTGGGCTTGGAAATGGTATTCTCTCCTTTTATTTAATACACTTATTTATCATTTATTACTTTTTTTGAGACAGTCTTACTCTGTAGCCTGTCCTTGAACTCCAGGCAATCCTTTTGCCTCCTTGCTGGGACTGCAAGCATACACAGTTATGCTGGGTTTCTCCTCCTCCTCCTCTTCCTCCTCCTCCTCCTCCTCTCATCCTCCTCTTCTGTAGAACTTGTAGGGTTTTTTTGTTTGTTTGTTTTCCAGTATTTTGGAGGAACATAGTGGTGTGTGCCTTTAATCTCAGCAATGAGAGGCAGAAGCAAGTAGGTCTTTGTAAGTTCCAGGCCAGCCTGGTCTTCATAGAGAGTTCAAGGACAGCTAGAGCTGCATAGAGTGACTCTGTCTCAAAAAACATAACAAAACAAAAACCAAACAAACAAACAAAAGAAAGAAGCAAACAACAACAAAAACTACAAACACCACTACAACAATAACAAATCGTTGTTACTGAGTACTTGAACTGAGTGTGGGGCTGTATTAACACCATTTACTGCAGACCGGCTATCTGGAAAGCATTGTGTACCATGCTGTGGAGGAGACTCTAGAAGCGGCCTGAGGGGTTTCATGAGTGAGCTGACCTGCAGTCTCTCCAGAGTTTGAGCCTTACCCACAGAGTCTGTCCGGATTGGTTCAGATGATGCTTTGCTCAGGCTTCATGGGTATTTTTAGAAATTCCCTAGGTGATTTTAATAGAGGTCAAAGGTTGAGAACCATTGACCTGAAGTAACCTAAAATATCTTTTAGTACTAAAGTTTTGTAAGCTGAAGTCAGTGTAAGGAGACCTCAGATGTTCAGAAGGCAGAGGCAGGGTGGAAAGATCTTATCTCACAGAAGGTTTCTCCCTCGGTCTTTGGGAGAAGCATTCAGTGAGTCCAGTCTTCGACAGCTATCCCACTGGGCATTGCCTCTGGGAACAGCACCTGACTCCCTTCACCAGAAAGACTATCCCTTTCTCTGCAGTTAGCTGAATCCACAGATTCTAAATGACTTTCAAATTTTTTTAAAGTAAAAAACATTTTATTTATTCCACATGTATAGATGGCTGTCTACATGCATGTCTGTGCATCACAGGTGTGCCCAGTGACAGCAGAGCATTGGGTCCCTTGGAACTGGAATTACACATGGCTGCGAGCCATCATGTGGGTGGCTGGAAGTTAACCCTGTGCTCTTGACTCCTGAGGCCAAGCCTCCAGCCCTGTTTTGAGTGTTTTGTTTATGAAGACAGAATCTTGCTGTACAGATAAGACGGGTCTCAAACTTCTAGGGTTCCTCCGATGGGCTGGGTTTACAATATAGTATCACTATATAGGAAACCCTTCAAATGGTCCTGATGTGGACTGGGCTAAAAAAAAAAGGTGTGGTGGTGCACTCCTTTAATCCCAGCACTCAAGAGGCAAAGGCAGGCGGGTGAGTGCCAGGACAGCCAGGACAACATAGTGAGACTCTATCTCAACAAACAAACACAATAACAAAATACAGCTATATATGGCAGTACATCTTTATAATTCCAGTCCTTGGGAGGCAGGGGGCGGAGGGATTTCATTTTTTCCCCTAGTACCTGAAGAAAAGTGATTGTAATGTATTTTAATAATTATAATAATTTTATAAGAACATATTGTTGTATAGTAGGATATCATGGTTCTATCTCTCTTACAATGCACAGGATAAAAGGCACATAGTGTCCTATTAGCAGAGGCCATTTAGCTTTCTGGAAGTTGGCCATTTTAAAATCGCTTTGTGTTTTAAAATGATTTTATATATTATTCCCATATATGCATGTGACAGGTTTTGATGACACTCACAGCCATTTCCCACTCACCTTCATCCCAGTCTCTTTGGGATTAGAGTCTTCTTCTGCCCAAAATGTTTGCCCTCTTTTCCCTTTCTTGTCTTTTTCTCCTTTTTATAATTCACTGAGTTTAATTAGGGCTGTTGGTACGTGTAGGACTCCAGGTATTTACTGAATCACGGACAACATATTCCTGAACATAAGTGACCCCAACCCAGGCAGCCACCAACTCCCAAGAGCTCCTCAGTTAGAGGTCTTTTATGTCCTCTGTAAATTCCTGAGGGTTGTTTACAGTGGGAGCATTTACATCTGTTGTACAATTTAAAATCATAAAATCTTTCATCTTTTGAGAGACCTGAACTTCATGTTTCTTTCTATCTCTCTGATGTTTACGCCGGGATTTCTATCGAAAGCTAGAAAAGAAATTTGCAGACTTTCCAAAAGGTCAAGGTGGTTTTAGATAGCCTCGTTAATTAGGCAGTTGCTCTTGGAGGTACTAGGTATTGAGTGAGGCAGGTGTCTTGTCACTGTGGATAGCAGGACATGGTATTCTGAGGGGGCTGGACTGGATCTAGGCCACCTGATAGTGTCAGCCAGCTGCCAGGCTGTGAAGGATCATCCTGCCGTGAAGGATGCGCTGTAGTGTGAGCTGGGATTGCCCTGTACCCTTTCATCTTCGCTGCTGGTGTAGAGAAGAGAAGGAGAAAGTGTTACCCAGCCTAATGGGGGGTCGTGGCAGCAAAGGCAGATTGGAGACTAGCTAGGCTATCCAGGGATGCACCTATCTTTGTTTCCCTATCACTGGGACTGCAGGCACGAACCCCCTCTTGGCTTTTTAGGTGTGTGGTGGCATTGAATTAAACACCCCATACTTGTACAGTGAGCACTTTATATACTAAGCCACCCCTCAAATAGTAATTCATTGTTTAGTTTAGTATTCAGAATTTGGCCAGGCCAAACATAATGATAGCTATGAGAATTGTTAGCCCTAACAATTGTTAGCCCTAACAGGCTGGGCTCAGTCACCCATCCTGAGTGGGCCAGTTCAAGAGATAAATGCTATCAAAAAGCAGAGAAAATAGACTTATTCAGTGTGACTAAACCAGAAAGAACAACAACAACAACAAAATGAGCCTGAGGGGTCCTGACATGAGGTTTAGGTCTCAACAGAGGGCAAGAACATGCATAACTAAGCAGTCCTGGTCAGGTGGTGTTCTGCCCACATGAAACTCTCAGTATTGTGTTTCCTGGTTTCTCCTGCAAGGTGTTCTGGCAAGTTGTTAGGACTATGAGATCCCTTTCTGGGTGACAATCTCCCTCTGTGGTTGGTAACAAGTCCCAGGCTATTCCTTGTTGCAGCGTGAGACTCCTGGAGAAATGTATCAATGTATCATTCTTAGAATCCATTGTTTCAACAATTGGATACCTGAAGGGAGGAGTACTGTTCAGACGGTCCTATCTCCTGCCAGGGCTGTTACAACGGTGATTGATGGGACAGGCTTTGCCCTGAGCCAGTAGGGACATAGCTGGGAGTGGAGAACTCTGTGTTCTTTACATCAGCTGTGCTAATGATGCTTCCACAGTGATGGTTTGGGTTGCTGTGGTGTTATCATGATATGACAGTGTCCCTGCTTGATCTTTTTAAGGGTGTCCAAGGTAACAATCTGACCATAGTTGTCAATCAGCAGTGGCATCATAACTAAGGAAGGTGTTGGCAAGGATGGCAGTACGGCCTTGACATTTAGTTTATTGTCTCCTGTACGCTCCGAGTTTCTAATAACATTGGCTTTGGTGTTTTAATGGAAAGAGTCCCGGACCAGAAGTAAGGGAAGCAAGCTGCAGCCTCTGACTTGCTGTTTTGGAGTGAGCCACGTAAGCTTAGAAAAAATTTTGGTTCTTTACCACTTGTCATTGTGACTCAATCTTGACCTTCTAAATTTGATAGTTCAGGGTCTATGCATGACCTTTGGACTCAATTTGGCTCCCATTCTTAGTACCAAGACTGTGATGCTGGAGGCTGGGGCTGGGACTGAGGCTGGGGAGGGAAGCTCAGTCTGTAAAGTGATTCTCTAGTAAGCACAAAGGCCCCAGCATGGTCTCCAGAACAGATGTGAAAACTTTGGGCATGGGGGGTAGATGCTTCTGATTTAGGACTAGAGAGGCAGAGAGGATCCTGGAGATTACTGTCATTCAATCTAGCCCAGTTGACGAGCTTCAGGTCAAAGGAGGTGGAGGCGCTCCTGTATAGATGATACTCTGGGTATTCTCTGGCCTTTATGTACACACGCATGAACACACACACACACACACAGAGAGAGAGAGAGAGAGAGAGAGAGAGAGAGAGAGAGAGAGATCCTTGTAATATTTCTCTGGAGATAATTTAATTATTCTTTTCCTGGATGGCTTAACCCAGTTTCTAGCAAAGTAGAGGATAAGAAGTCCTAGGAACTAATTGAAAATTTTCTTTCCATTATAGGAAGGAATGAACCCCTATGAGACCATGAGACACGCTGGTAAGTCAATCTGTTTTAGTCTTTGAAATCCATGATTGGAAAAGAGAAAAGCTGTGCATAACACACAGAGAAAATTCTGCCTCTGTCTGTCCTCAGCTGGGCCCAGGGTGTGGCATCAACATCAGGTTTGTAATGCCTTCTTATAGTCTGTCTCTCAGATTGGCTGCCATGTGAGTCAGGGATGACAATAGCCACACCTCTTCTCTCACATGATATTGTATGTTGTAAGCAGACTCTCTGCATTCATTGCCTGCTTCAATGAGGCGATACTTCTCCCTGGGACATTCAATACAGTCAAAGATGTTGCAATCTTAAAACTTCATTTAGAAACTATTCGGCAAGTGGAAATCTGCAGACAGAGAAGGCTTTTCACACTTATCTACCCATAAGAAGGGAAGTACAAGGTCCATTTATCGAATTAGAGTCTATGCAAAGAGACCCAAGGTCAGGGAGGCTGGTGGCAAGACAGAAACAAAGAGAAACTTTTCTCGGTTGATTGCTACACATCTCCATTCCTCATTTCAAAAATAAACACTGAACCTTTGCTTGGAGATGGCTACATTAGTGAGTGCTTGCCCGGCAAGCATGACCCCTGAGTTCCCTGTGTGCTCACAATCCCAACCACGGGGGAGGAGACAGCCGATCTCTGGGGCTTACTAGCTAGCCAGCCTAGCTTAGTTGGTGAACTCTATGTTACTGAAAGGTCCTGTCACAGATTCAACAAAAAGGCACACAATGGATGGTACCCTAGGAAAGACACCTGGAGCTGTCCTCTGGATTCCACACATGCGCATATGTACTGGCACATATGTCCCAAACCGACCCAGCAGGATCTGGTCTGTTGAGTCTAGAGTGTGTGATAACCATTGATTACCTAGGAATCTGAGACCAGGGTGGTTCGGGAAGTTTGTGTGGGCTGGACTTTTTGATCTTCACTCCAGGAAAAATAAACAAAGCACACTGAGTCATTTATCTTCACTGTAGCTAATAAAGGTAGTGGGTTCCTAGTAGCCATGTTTACATTCTTATTTGGAAACTATGACAGCAGAAAGTCAGACATGACTTGGCCGTACAACTCTTAGAATGGCCAAGATGGAAGGCAATTAAGGACTTTTTTTTTTTTTCAGTATGACTGTGTGCAGATGTGCACCCAGCATGCTCCAGGATAGGAAAAGTCAGAAACAAGAGAACAAACCATTCACAGGATACCAGTTCAGTAAATCACAGCATGTCCTGTACATTCTGTACCATGGAATATTACACTTCTTGGATCATCTCCCTAGACACACCTGCTATGAGAATTTCTATGTACATAGTTATTATGGGAGAGTTCCCAGGACAACCTAGTAAAGGCATAGGGATGCAGAACATGAAGGCAGAAGAAGAAGGCCAGGGTGTGTTGTTCAGATAAAGCCTTGGCATCTACCCGATCCCTTTGGGGGCTCTGGAGTATAAGCTTCGTCAACTAGAGACCAGGAGCTAGGTTTCCTAATCTGTCAGGCACTCCTTGATCTTGGTGCTTTCAGAAAAATGGTTCCAGAGGGGGAAGAGCAGGTCTTGAAAGAGCTGTGGGCAGACACAGCTGAGAAATGATGGAAGGGTGGAGGAGAAAGGGCAGAGTCTCTTACTGTGTAACCATGGAAACCTATGAATGAAGACTCTGAGAATGAGCACAGAAAGTGTGTGTGTCTGTGTGTCTGTGAAGGTGCATGTGGAAGCCAGAGGTTGATATCAAAATGTCAAGATGTCATCCTCAATCACTTCTCTACCTTATTTTATTTTATTTTTGAGACGGGGTCTCTCAGTGAACTTGGAACTTGCCATTTCAGCAAGGCTGGCTGGCCAGTGGTCTTAACTAATCCACTTGTCTCTGCCCCACCCAGGCCTGTACTGTCACATCTAGACTTTATGTTGTCACCAGGGCTATCATGTTTATGCAGGAAACCCTTTACCCACAGAGCCATCCCCTAGCCCCACGCAAAGTTCTTTATAAGCACTGACCAAGAATAAGGGTATTACTGAGTTTGATCTTATTTTTAAAAGGAGAAATGGGTATATGTGATGGTGTGCATGTGTCCTGGCTGGTTTTGTGTCAACTTGACACAAGCTGGCAGAGAAAGGAGCTTCAGTTGAGAAAATACCTCCATGAGATCCAGCTGTAAGGCATTTTCTCAATTAGTGATCAAGGTGCGGAGGGCCCCTTGTGAGTGGTACCATCTGTGGGCTGGTAGTCTTGGGTTCGATAAGAAAGCAGGCTGAACAAGCCAGGAGAAGCAAGCAAGCCAGTAAGTAATATCCCTCCATGGCCTCTGCATCAGCTCCTGCTTCCTGACCTGCTTGAGTTCCAGTCCTGACTTCCTCTGGTGATGAACAGCAGCGTGGAAGTTTAAACTGAATAAACCTTTTCCTCCCCAACTTACTTCTTGGTTATGATGTTTGTGCAGGAATAGAAACCCCGACTAAGACAGCATGTAAAGAAAAAAGTCTGAAAGGAAGCAGACCCCAATAGTAATTTTGTTATCCAGGAGGGGTTCGGGTTTGGGAATAAGAACTAAAGTGCAAAGATATGCAGATTTCACTTTATAAATTGAATGTAGCATAAAGCAAACCAATCCACATGGCCCCTGTTGTTGATGGGACAATGTTCCTGTGCAGCTGATGTACTTCTTTGCCACTGGTCCTAAAATCTAGACAGGCCATCCTGTGTGAACCATAGGAAGTGCTTGGTTAACTTAATGATGTTTTCCTTCAATCGACAAAATGTTCAAGTCTGCAATTAGATATAATACTGGACTGGAGATTGTGGCTTCACCAATCTCCATTCTGGATGACTGGTTGTCATTTTAGGCTACTTTAGGAAAACATGCTCTTAGCCCAGTGCCTCCTCTTCCTGTTTGAAGAGCCGCTGTGAGATGTTTGTTAGTTTATCCTCTGTTCTCTGTAGGGATAGTCTGGCTGGAAAACTCATTCTCATGTTTTGTCTGGAGCAGGAATTGGTACATGTGGCAGGATATTACATTTTTAGGTGAAATAAAGTTCTCTTCTTATTTTTACTTGAGTCTAGATATGAGAGATGAATTTTTTCCTACTCTATAATCCACTAGAAAAGAACGGAACAGTCTGAAAAAAAAAATGGTCTTCAACTTCCTTGCTAATATAAGGCTGGAAAAAAAGCCTCATACTAGCTTTATGGGCAAAGATATTCTGGGCAAAGGAAATCAAATGGCAGATAAGTCTGCAATAGTGTAACCAAAATATTTACACCAAATAAATTCTTACTTCACTCCTTCAGTAACTCCTATATTATCCAACTGCCTATTCATCTTATATCATTCATTTATGCACTGATTTCATAATCACCTATTTACCCTATCTTTATCTACACACCTCATATCCATCTGTCCATCCATCATATATAAGCCTATATATCATATCCTTTTTATTTTTGTAAATTATTTTTTACGTATAAATGTTTTGCCTGTGTGTATGTCTGTTTGCCACATTTGTGTCTGGTGTTCATGGAACGCAGAGGAAGGCACCAGATACCTTGGAACTGGAGTCACAGGTGGTTATGAGCTGCCATGTGGGTGCTGGGAATTGAACCTGGGTCCTCTGCAAGAGCAGCCAGTGCTCTAAACTACTGAGCCGTCTCTCCAGTCCCTCATATCCCCCCCGCCCCATATGCTGCTAGGTACTGTCTAACTGGTGCTTACAGTTCTGAGGGACTGTGATGATAACATTTTCACACTGCAAGGAAAAAGGCCATCAAGGTGCGGGCTGTTGCTTAGGAGATTCCTACAGAATAAGCAAAATCAGGAAACCAGTGTCTTTTTGACTCTTCTCATCTTCCAGTCTCTTTCCAGCTAGCCACACTGCAGAACTTAGCAGGGAGTAAACTATCCCAGGATAATTTAGGAGCCCCAGCTCTAGAATCACAGATTGTAGGGGGCACAACTTTTTGGAACATCACCCTTCCTTTCATATCTCCAGCACTATCCTTGTCATTAGCTAGAAGTTCTGTTTCTGCATTTCTTGTTATGCTTTGTTGATTTACTTGTTTAAGCTTGCTCCAAATGCTGTACTACCTGAATTGACGTCTTAAAATAAGTTCATTGTCTGGTAGAGGAAATCATTCTCTTTTATCTTATTCAAGATAGTATCAATTATTTTTGGTCCATGTGTTTTCTTCTGTTCAATAACTAATCTGCAGCTTCCATTAAAATCTCGCAAGTGTTTTAACTTAGGTGTCATTGACTCTATCAACCTTTGGGAAGAAATAAAAATTTCATGATATTGTGTTTTTCAACCTGTGACTGTGTCTCTTCTTTAGCTTTCTATAATTTCTTTTGCTGTTTATTTTTTGTTCAAGACTTTACCACATTATTTCCTTTTATGTATTTTTCAAGATTTGTTCATTGTTTTATGTGTATGGATGTTTTGACTACATGTATGTCTGTATGTCATGTGTGTGCAGTGTCTGCAAAGGCCAGAAGAGGTTGCCATGAGATCCCCTGTAACTGGAGTCACACATGCTGTGAGCATTGTGGAGGTGCTGGAATCTGAACATGAGGCCTCTTTGAGAGCAACAAGTACTCTTTACTGCTCAGCCATCTCTACAGCTGCATGCTTTTTATTTTTTTTTATTTTCATATTTTATTTACATTTCAAATGTTTCCCCCTTTTCAGATCTCCACTTTGGAACCTCTCCATTCCCTTCGCCCTCCCCCTGCCACTATGGAGATATTCTCCAAACCACCCCCCCACCCCCCTACCCAATCTCATCTTCCCTCCTTGTCATTCTCCTATACTGGGGGATCTAACACCCTCAGGCCCTCCCCCTGATGGGTAACAAGACCCTCCTCTGCAGTCTTTGTGGCCAGCACTATGGGTCCCTCCATGTGTGTTCCTTGGTTGGTGGATCAGTCTCCAGAAGTATCGGAGGGTCAGGCCAGTTGCCACTGTTGCTACCTCCCAGGGGCTGCACACTCCCTCAGCTCCTTCAGTTCTTTCTCCAAGCCCTCCATCTGGGACCTCACACTCAGTACTACTGTTGCTGCGAAGTGACTCTTGGGTATTTCAAACTTTTGGGCTAATAACCACTTAACAGTGAGTACATATCATGTTCATTCTTTTGTGACTGCATTACCTCGCTCAGAATGATGTTTTCAAGATCCATCCATTTGTCTACGAATTTCATGAAGTCATTGTTTTTAATAGCTGAGTAGTATTCCATTGTGTAAATGTACCACATTTTCTGTATCCATTTCTCTGTGGAGGGACATCTGGGTTGTTTCCAGCTTCTGGCTATTATAAATATGGCTGCTATGAACATAGTGGAACATGTGTCTTTATTACATGTTGGAGCATTTTCTGGGTATATGCCCAGGAGTGGAATAGCTGGGTCCTCAGGTAGTATTATGTTCATTTTTCTGAGGGTCTGCCAAACTGATTTCCAGAGAGGTTGTATCAACTTGCATTCCCACCAGCAATGGAAGAGTGTTCCTCTTTCTCCACATCCTCGCCAACATCTGCTGTCACCTGTTTTTGATCTCACATTCTGACCGGTGTGAGGTGAAATCTCAGGGTTGTTTTGATTTGCATTTCCCTGATGACTAAGGATGTTGAACATTTCTTTAGGTGCTTCTTGGCCATTCGAGTTTCCTCAGTTGAGAATTCTCTGTTTAGCTCACTTCCCCATTTTTTGATAGGGTTATTTGTATCTTTGGAGTCTAGCTTCTTGAGTTCTTTGTATACATTGGATATTAGCCCTATATCAAATGTAGGATTGGTAAAGATCTTTTCCCAATCTGTAGGTTGCCATTTTGCCCTAATTACAGTGTCCTTTGCCTTACAGAAGCTTTGTAATTTTATGAGGTCCCATCTGTCAATTCTTGATCTTAGAGCACAAGCCATTGGTGTTCTGTTCAAGAACATTTCCTCTGTGCCCAAGTGTTGGAGACTCTTCTCCACTTTCTCTTCTATTAGATTCAGTGTATCTGGTTTTATGTGAAGGTCCTTGATCCTCTTGGACTTGAGCTTTGTGCAAGGAGATAGGAATGGATCAATTCGCAATCGTCTACATATAAACCGCCAGTTGATCCAGCACCATTTGTTGAATATGCTGTCTTTTTTCCACTGTATGGTTTTAGCTCCTTTGTTGAAGATCAAGTGACCATATGTGTGTGGGTTCATTTCTGGGTCTTCGATTCTATTCCATTGATCTACCTGCCTGTCACTGTACCAATACCATGCAATTTTTATCACTACTGCTCTGTAGTACAGCTTGAGGTCAGGGAGGCTGATTCCCTCAGACGACCTTTTATTGTTAAGGATAGTTTTTGCTATCCTGGGTTTTTTGTTATTCCATATGAATTTGAGAATTGCTCTTTCTAGGTCTATGAAGAATTGAGTTGGGATTTTGATGGGGATAACATTGAATCTGTATATTGCTTTCAGCAGGATGGCCATTTTAACTATGTTAATCCTGCCGATCCATGAGCATGGGAGATCTTTCCATCTTCTGAGGTCTTCTTCGATTTCTCTCTTCAGAGACTTGAAGTTCTTGTCATACAGATCTTTCACTTGCTTGGTTAGAGTCACACCAAGATATTTTATATTGTTTGTGACAATTGTGAAGGGTTTCATTTCCCTAATTTCTTTCTCAGCCTGTTTATCCTTCGAGTATAGGAAAGCTACTGATTTGCTTGAGTTAATTTTATATCCAGCCACTTTGCTGAAGTTGTTTATCAGCTGTAGCAGATCTCTGGTGGAGTTTTTCGGGTCACTTAAGTATACCATCATATCATCTGCAAATAGTGATATTTTGATTTCTTCCTTTCCAATTTGTATCCCTTTGACCTCCTTTTGTAGGCTGATTGCTCTAGCTAGAACTTCAAGTACTATATTGAATAGATAGGGAGAGAGAGGGCAGCCTTGTCTAGTCCCTGATTTTAGTGGGATTGCTTCGAGTTTCTCTCCATTTAGTTTGATGTTGGCCACTGGTTTGCTGTATATTGCTTTTACTAAGTTTAGGTATGCTCCTTGAATTCAACATGCTTTTTATTTTTAACATGAAATAATTTCAACCTTAAAGAAGAGCGAAATAGTATGTGGAAGCTCTTTCTTCCTTGACCCAAAGTACCCCATTTATATAAAGAAAGAACATTCCCTGTCCTGCTGGTTAGAGTCTATGCCTTTTACCTTATCCATATGTATATATTATTTCCAAGTGTTTGTTTTTCTTCAACCAACAGAGAGAAGATTGCTCACTTTACCTTTTAGTATTTCAGTGTAAATTTCCAAAGAACGAAGAGACTCTCCCATGAAAACTACACCACAATGATTGAACTCATTAACCTTAACCTTGATTTGAGACTTCAACCTTGATTTGAGACTTTTATGTAAAGAAATTTAACACTGAAGTGTCACGAGTGTTTTAAACACTGTTTTATTTTTTTCGTGTGTGTGTGTGCATGTGCGTGTGCGTGTGCGTGTGTGTAGGCATATGCACCAAGGCACACATGTGGAGGTCAGAGAAGAAATTAAAGGATCTGCTTCTCTACTTGAGAGTAGACCCATGTGGGTCTCAGAGGTTGAATTCGGGTCCTGAGGCTTGATGGCATGTACCTGCTGAGCCATCTTGCCATGCGAGTCCTGCCCTGTGTGTCTGGGTATTGTCACCCTCTATGGCTTCTTTCCCTGGCAGTACAAGTTCGGGATACACACTGAGCTGTTGGTTTTTTGTTAGCATTCCTTATTAGCACCAGTTATTTTACTAGATGTTTACCAGTCTGGGCTTTGTCTCGTCCATCTCAAATTAGATTTTGTTTAAGCATCCCAGTTTGAGTATTATACAAGCAATATGTCTATCAGGGAAGGACTCATGTCTGAAAGTTCACACAGTGCCTATCTGGCTCTCATTGGTGATAACTGTGACGGTCTGCTCAAGGTTTTGGTTTTCCCTTTGTATATAGTTGCTCTTCCCCTTCTTGGATCTATTGGCTCTGTGATGGCTAGCTTTTGTGTCAGCTTGATACAAGCTAGGGCCATCAGGCAAGAGGGATCCTCAATTGAGAAAATGCTTCCCCTGCATTAGCCTGTAGGCAAGTCTGTGGGGCTTTTTCTGGATTGATAATTGATGTGAAAAGGCTCAGACAACTGTGGGCAGTGCCACTTCTAGACAGGTAGTCCTGGGTTATATAGGAAAGCAGGCTTAACCAGTCAAGGGGGACAAGCCAGTGAGCATTACTCCTCCATGGCTTCTGCTTCTGTTCCTGCCTTGAGTTCCTAACCTGACCTCTCTCAGTGATGGAGTGTGAGCTGAGAGTTCTCAGATGAAGTAAACCCCCTCCTCCTCAAGTTGCTTTCGGTCATTGTGCTTTATCACAACCATTGAAAAGCAAATTAGGACATCGAACAGGCATATGCAAATATGTTTTATCATTGGCCGGTTTCTCTCTCTCTCTCCCTCTTATCTATCTATCTATCTATCATCTATCCATCATCTATCTATCCATCTGGCTGTCTATCTATCTACTTACCTATCTGTGATGGTTTGTATATGCCCAGCCCAAGAGTGGCACTATTAGGTGTGGCCCTATTGGAGTAGGTGTGGCCTTGTTGGTGTAGGTGTGTCACTGTGGAAGTGGGCTTTAAGACCTTCATCCTAGCTGCCTGGAAGCCAGAATTCTGCTAGCAGCCTTCAGATGAAGATGTAGAACTCTCAGCTCCTCCTGGACCATGCCTGCCTGGATGCTGCCATGTTCCCACCTTGATGATAATGGACTGAACCTCTGAACCTGTAAGCCAGCCCCAATTAAATGTTGTCCTTCTAAGAGTTGCCCTTGGTTGTGGTGTCTGTTCACAGCAGTAAAACCCTAAGACCTAGCCTATCTATCTACCTGAGATATGCAAATATGTTTTATCCATTTGTCTATCCATCTATCTACATCTTTCTATCTATCTATTATCTAGCATCTAAATATCTATGTGTACGTATGTATGAATGTATTGTATGCTGTGTGTAAGGGTGTGAAACATGTCGAGGGTAAAGGTCAAGGTCTATTTCTTTATTGTTGTCCACCTTAGTCTCTTGAAACAGAGTTTCTCACTGAAACTTGTGCTCCCTGGTTGGATAAAATAAACTGTCTGACCACTGAGTCCCTAGTATGTGCCTGTCTTTGCTTCCCAGCATCAGGATTATAGGTATGTGCTTTTATATCCAGTGTTTTACATGGCTGGTAGAGATCTGAATTCAGGTCATCACGCTTGCAAGCACTTTACCCACTGTGTCATCTCCCAGGCTATGAAGCTCTTTTCTTCGCAGTGAGACTCTCCTAGCTTATTTACGACAACAGTATATTGTCTCTAATATATGCTTTCTGGAGCATATATAAAAACAAAAATATAAAATCATTTACTTTTTATAGGGAAAAGAGTCAGAAGTTTACATTGTAGATGAGCCTGGTGGTACAGGCCTGTAATTCCAGTACTGCAAAGCTAAAGGCAGAAGAATTTTGTTTTCAAGGCCAACTTGGTCTATTTATTGAAGACCTGTCTGAAAACAAAAACAAAGGCAAACTTTCCAAACCAAAAATTAGCCAACAAACCAACCAGCCCAAACCCATGATTCCTTATTTTAGACAATCTGGCCTGTAGTTGTTGTTGTTGCTGTTGTTGTTTTTGTTGTTGTTTTCCTTCTGTGTGATAAGGTCCTGCTGACAGTGATGATGCTCATCACCACAGGGAAGCCACTGAACGCAGAATCTGGGAAGGACGAGTGTTGAGAAATAGCTTAGCATTCGAAGAGAGGAGGCCGTTTGCTCCTAGGGATGGTGAGTCTCACCACCTCCTCTCTTACTTACCTCTTTCTCTTTCTCTTTCTCTTTCTCTTTCTCTTTCTCTTTCTCTTTCTCTTTCTCTTTCTCTTTCTCT
>JADRCH010000240.1:802280-837912 GCA_019843965.1 Rhynchomys soricoides | reverse complement strand
TCTCTTTCTCTTTCTCTTTCTCTTTCTCTTTCTCTTTCTCTTTCTCTCTCTCTCTCTCTCTCTTTCTTTCTTTCTTTCTTTCTGTCTTCTTGAGAGTGGGTTCAAATTTATGTCTCTGCCTCTGCTTCCCAGGTTCTGAGATTATAAGGCATATGTTGCCATTTCTGGCCTGCACAGATTTCCTTGTACCCACCTCTTCTTGCCATCACTTGTAACATCTTTGTACTTGGTGTATCCATGTCTGACAAGCATCCGCATTTCCTTTCTATCCACGTGGCTCCTGATACATTCACTGTCATGGCACTAGGAGAGTCTTCCCAGCCTCATGTCTACATTAGACCCGATGAGTGCACTCATTGGATCCTTCGTTCCCATATCTGGTAGGAGTCTCAGGGTTGTGATTGCACCATCATTGGTACGAGCATTTGATCCTTTCCCACTCTCTCACCAGGCTTGAACACTTTAAGGGAGAAGCTATCCCATCTGTGATACCTCACTCCTGAGCATCTAGCCTGGGGTAGTAAATATCCAATAAATAATTGTCAGATAAATAAAAATAGAAAAAATCTTAATTGATTTTGCCCTAACTGTGTATTTTACCTATCTATTAACTATTTTTCTAGGCTCAGAGAAAGTCGAATTCTGTTCTGAAACAGATGATTAAGGTTGTGGGGGTGGGGAGATGATCTTCAAATGTACTTGGCTGAAAGTAATTAGCACGCACCCACTCCTGCCGTCTGGAAGCTAGTTTCAAGTGCCAAGAGAAAGTGTGTCTGGGTTCATTGGAAACACCCGTGCCAAAGAGCATGCGAACCATCCAAATCAAGGGTCAGTTTTGTTTCTCACATCTCAGATAAGGTGAGGTGGGGGGCTAGAAAGCATTTGCATGTCCATTTATTTCCTGGTGCTTAGGATGATCTGTAGTCATCAGAGCTTGGACTCTGTTCCTTTAGCCCCTGATGGACTCTGAAGGCAGCTTTCTGGGAGCAATGGAAGCCAAGAGGTGAGAAGTCAGACTTCAGATGTGACTGCTGAATAGCAGGGTGGGTGAACAGCATGGTCGCTGCGCTTGAAGAGGGACTGGGAAGGTGAGAGTTCTGTCAAAGCCTTTTCCAAGCAGGTAGGACAATGAGCTGTTTGAACACAATATTTCATTCAGATATATTTGAGCTCCACTCCTGCTTCAGTCCCCTCTAGCTGTGTGACCTTGAATAAGACGTTCAGCTTCCTAAGCCCAGCCTTTCTAAATAAGGTTATTGTTCCCACTAAATGAGTCAGTGAATAGAAAACCTTTAATTAAGAAAAGAAAAGAGAATGTTCAGTAAAGGTCGCTGGAATACTATTACTCCAAATAGCCCGAAGGCCTTCTCTAGTGGGTGGGGAGCGGGTGTGGCTTGTTGGAGTAGCCTATGGGTGTCTAAAAGGCAGTTGTTGTGTGCTCTCTGCTCCCACACTTTAGACATACATGTATATATTTAAAGTTAAGTTCAAGCAAACTACGGCACGCTTATAAAAGAAAATATCATAGAGGTGGATATGGAAGCAGGGGAAGAATTGATTTATTTAGGATTTATTTACTAGTCTCTATAACAGGTAGGAATCTGTAGAACTGAAGATGCAGCCTAGACAAGAGCCCCTGGCCTCAGGTAGGTTGTGGTTTTACCGAGAAGACAGATGTGAAGCCATGAATCCCAGAGGTCAGTGCACAGTGAAGAGGTATACAGAGCCCTCAGTGTGTGGACCAGGCAACTACAACTGATCTGATTTGGTGACTGGCCAGTAGAGGCAGGTGCCGAGATAAATGTTCCTCGTGTCACCTTGAGAACTGCAGAATTTAGTTTCTCCTTTCCCTTCCTTTGGCTCTCTGGTGGAGACTATCATTATGGCCAGCACATCAATATATTGGGACACCAACATTAACTGGACCCCCGAAGAACACATCAGATTAATGGGTCACAGCCAGTCCATTGACATAATCTGCTTGGCCTGCAGAGCTCTCTGCTTGGGTTCCTTTCCACCTGACTTATTTCTTAGCCTGTGCATGCCTCTCTGGCTATGTGGAAAGATTTCCTATCGGTCCTTTAGTAAGCAGCAGGTCATGTGGAGGAGATGGGATTTCAGATCTAGAGACTAGGCCTGAGGTCAAGTTTGATCAGACAGAATCTCAGTAAAATACAGAATAAGAAAATGTGTTCATCTTCTTAATGTATTCATGTCTTCAATGGAGTAAGGAAAGAAAAGACTGCAGGCTTCGTGTGTGTGTATGTGTGTGTGTGTGTGTGTGTGTGTGTGTGACTACTGTTAGGTTTATGGTGTCTCTCTACCTACCACCTTATATGTAAGGTATAGATTGCTACAATGGCTGTGATAATGAAGGCTAGGAAGGTATCTCGGTTGGTAAAGTGCTTGCAGCAGAACTTGAGAACCTGAGATTCATCTCCAGTGCCCACTTACAACGGTGACACACACCTGTATCCTAGTTCTGGGAGGTGGTCACAGGAAGGTCCCTGAGGCTCTCAGGCCAGCCAGCCTAGCCTAGTGGGTGAGACTCAGGCCACTGAGATGCCCTGTGTCAAGAACATGTTGGACAGTTCTTAAGGAATGGCATTGCTTAGTCAGTGTTCTATTGCTGTGAAGAGACACCATGACCAAAGTAACTCTTATCAAAGAAACATTTACTTTGGGCTTACTTACAGTTCAGAGGTTTAGTTTATTATCATCATGGCAGGAAATATGGACACATGCAGGCAGCCATGGTGCTGGAGAAGTAGCTGAGGAAGAGAGAGAGAAAAAGAGAGAGAGAGAGAGAGAGAGAGAGAGAGAGCGAGCCTGGCTTGGGCTATTGGCCTACCCCCTAGTGACACACTTCCTTCAAAAGGGGCACACCTCCTAATCTTTCTCAAGTAGTACTACTTGATCAAATCAAATATATGAGCCTATGGAGGCCACTCTTTTTCAAACCACTACAGACACCTAACATTGTTCTCTGGTCTCCACAGGCATATGCACACACATGCAAGTGCATCAGCAAACATGCATGCACTATCCCAACACACACACACACACACCACACATACACACATGCACACACATATACATACACATATACACATACACACACATACACACATACATACACACACATACACACATACATACACACACATACACACACATTCACACACACATACACATACATACATACACACACATACACACACATTCACACATACATACACACACGTACACACACATTCACACATACATACACACACATACACACACATTCACACATACATACACACACATACACATACATACACACACACATACACACACACTGAGAAGATAGATAGACTGGGCAGCTGCCAACCAGAGCTAATTTTTAAAAGGGGGACCAGAAGTTTTCCCCGATCCTCTTCTGAGTCCAAGGCCTGGTTTCCCATGGTGAAAAAGTCTGTGTTCTCATTTGACCTGGCCTTATAGGCTTCTGGGAATGTCTGTACATGAGGACTTATTCTCTGCTCTCTAAAGTACCCCTGCCACCACATAACTGACAAGTATGAGGCTGTTTTCAGTTTATAAAGCACTTCTAATCCCCAGCCAGGATACTGGCAATTCTATCGTCCCCTTCAGCTTGAGGCTGCTTGTGAAGAAATGATGGAGAGCCGATTAAAGTTCATTACAGGATGAATTATTTCCTCTCATAAAAGATGCATTGGAATCCAAACTGCTAGAACTTGGAAAAGTTATTGTATAACTTTTTGCCCCCTGAGATAGGGTTTTTCTGTGTAGTCCTGGCTATCCTGGAACTTGCTCTGTAGACCAGGCTGGCCTCAAACTCACAGAGATTCAGCCACCTCGGCCTCCTGAGTGCTAGGATGTATAGCATACACCACCATGGGATATATGACTAACTTTGATGCCATTGTGACTACAGTACCTAACAGGAACAACAGGGGAAAGCTTATTTTGTCTCACACTTCAGGGGGATTTCAATCCATCCTGGCAGAAGGCAAGGCACACAGGCTCCATCTCTGGTGGGGAGAGCAGGAGTGGAGGGTTGCTTACATGGCAGCAGACAGGCAAACAGAAAGGGAGCTAGGTTAGAATTATGGGGGGACCTACACCTACCAGTCAGTTCCCACCTACCTACGGTTGCTTGTCTTTGCAATAGACTGCAGCCCATTGGAATCAAACCCAAAGACGACCTTATTCGGAGACAGGGGTCTTTGTAAAGGTATGTAAATTGTAGTCATTAAGTTGGGCCGAACCCCTATAAGGCTGTGTCTTTAAAACAACATGAAATGAAAGCATAGCTGCAGGGTGTTTGTGTGTAACCCAGCATGGGGGTGAAGGGGAGACAGAAGGATGGCTGGGGTTGTCGCCACCAGTCTAGTTCCAGGTTAAGTGAGAGACTGAGTATAATGGAATAAGGTAGAGAGAGATGGAGCAGGACACTCGGTACTCTCCTTTTACTTTTGAGTTATTCATGGGTGTGTGCACCCAAATACACATGTGTGCATGCACATATGATGTCTACAAAGAAACAAATAATTTTAGCAGATATAAGCACTCACTTGCCCCTAAGCCTAACAATCTGAGTTTGGTCCCCCAAACTCATATGGTGGAAGCAGAGAACTATATTTTCTGCTGACCCTACCTACAGAGAAATATTAGAAACAAATCACTGAAAAAAAAAAAAAACAACCAAGAAATTTTGTGATAACGTGAATAGATGAAAATAGGAGACAGCATCTACCAGCCAGGAGCAGAAGTAGGGACTAGATCCTTCCTCGCAGTTGGAAAAGGAAGCAGCTGCAAACATCTGATCTTGGATTTAAATAAATAACATAGGAATGGGGAGAGAGCTTAGCCAGGGTGTGCTTACAATGCAAGCTTGAAGACCTGAGGTTGGGCCCTAGAGTCCGTATTATAAAAAGCTGGGAGTGGTGGTATTGATACATGCACACATACACATGCACACATACACACGCATGCACACACACACACACACACACACACGCTAGCATGCACACATATGCACACACAATATACTCATGCATGCATATGCATGCACAATAGTGTGCACGTACACATGCATGCATATACATACACACACAAAAGACAAAGGGAAAATGTATTAAAGATAATGGATTATATGCAAGATTAAGAGGGAAAGGACATTTATTGAAAAGAATGATCCCAAATACACACAGATATTCGCAGGTAGGAAGATGGTGCTACTTTAGTAATGCATTAAACAAGAAGATGCAGCAAGCCGGGCAGTGGTGGCGCACGCCTTTAATTCCAGCACTTGGGAGGCAGAGGCAGGTGGGTTTCTGAGTTCGAGGCCAGCCTGGTCTACAGAGTGAGTTCCAGGACAGCCAGGGCTACACAGAGAAATCCTGTCTCAAAAAACAATAGCAAAAAACAAACAAACAAACAAACAAAGAAGATGCAGCAAGATCTAACAATAACCATAACTTCAGAGCGAAGAAGAAGGCAAGTGACCCCAACATAATGAGACCTGAGCATGTTAGGGAATTGTAAGTGACAGACACACATGGTGCTAATGAATGTTGCCTGTGTTCATAATTACGAGCACATCAGCACAAGCCGTAGGTACGTGAAAGCAAACAGAATTTTATCTCACTCTAAACTTCATGATGTCTAAGAGCCTTTTGAGAACTGTCATTAGTCTTTCTGGGTTGATTCCTCCCAGAGGCTGGTGCCAGGTTTTTTGTTTGTTTGTTTTGTTTTGCCTAGGGCCCCCCCCCCCAACCTTTCATTTGGGGCTTTAGGGACCTCATGCTAGCTAGCGCTGGGTCTTGCTGTCACCACTCTCTTCTCTGTGTTCTCTCTTGTTACAGCAATGAGACCTTGGTCCTGCGTACCAGTGGACCAGCGTGTCCTGCTGCTCCTGATTTCTCTGCAGAGCTTGCCTGTGACTCAGAGAAGGAGGAGGGAGCGGGCGGTGAGAAGCAGTTGATTCAGCCAGCTACATGACTCAGCCAAGCCTTCCTGGATTGACCACAGACAGGAAGTAGCGGCTGATCCCTCACAGGAACCCCATCCTATGCCTTGTGATGGATCATCCGTCAGTGACTCAGATCAGCTGGGCTCTGCTTGCACAGGGTCACCCAAGCGCTGGTCTCTGGGAGTTTTCCTATGAGCTCATCTTTGAATGCAGCAGCCACACAGCCTCCCCAGTTCCTCATGCAGTCTCTCAGAGTGCCTATCGGAGGGGAGGGAAGCCTTAGTTTGGATCCTGTGCTTTGAAAGGAGGGATTACATCAGCATACAGTGTATATCAGCATGCAGTGAACTATTTTCTGTATGTACATGGAAGGATCCTGTCTTTTGAAGAAATGAAATTCCAGTTTCTCAACCCAGAGAACTAACCAACAGTTGCCCAGCGAGAACGAACAGGGCCAAAGCAAGAGAAATTTTTGGTCACTTAGAGAATATCTTTAGCCAAATGCTACTTTTGCTTTTTGCAGTATTAACCTTTCAATCAGGATTGTGGGTGGCATATTATTTCAATAATCTCACAAATGGCAAGTATGGGGTGCAAATTTATAATTGCAGCACTTAGGAGAAAGAGGTTGGCAGATCTTTGTGAGTTCAAGGCTAGCCTGTTCCATCTAGCAAGTTCCAAGCCAGGCAGGGCCACATAAGGAGACAAACAAAACAGAAACAAATGAATGATTCTTCAAACAGAAATAGCACAGGAATGGAAGGGGTTGCTATTTATTTGTATGTATGGGTTGGAAGTATAGCTAAGGGATAATTTAGAAAAGGTATATTTAATAAAAAAGACTACACTTTAAGCAACAAATGAACAAATGGTTGACAATCTCTATCTGGTCATAATGGTGTCCACCTCTAACCCAGCACTCTAGAGGCAAGGGAGAGTGGATGGAGATTTTGAGGCCAGCCCAGGCTACATGCCAAGTTCCAGGGCAGCCTGAGATAAGGTAATGAGACTTGTCCCAAAAAACCACGGGCTGGCAAGGTGTTTCAGTGCATGCCTTTAATCTTGGCTGGAGTTCAAGGACAGCCTGGTCTACAAACAGTTTAAGTCAACCAGTACTACACAGTGAGCTGCCAGTCTAACCATCAACAGAACACCCCAAACTGGACCAAAGCAAACATCTAAACCCCTCAAGGATGGGGATGTAGCTATGTGATAGAACACTTGCCTAGCATGTATGTAGGACCCAGATTTCCTTTCCCAGTACTGGGGGGAAAACAGTTGATGTTTAGGGATGGATATTTGAGAGTCTGGTGGGACAGTAACAGTTAACTGTACGTATCACTTATGATCATCTCACTTGACTTCTGCCATGTGCCGATGAAATCTTGGCTTTTTCAGGGTAACAGCATTAGCTGAGATGCTGAAGCCATTGGCAGGGCTAAATGGCCACTTATAAATAAGACTACTAGCATAACTAGTATTCATTTAAAATATAACTTTAGGTTGTCTATTTTTTAAATATACATTGGTGTTCTGCCTGCATGTATGTCTGTATGAGGGGGTCAGATTCTAGAGTTACAAACAGTTGTGAGCTGCCACGTGGGTGCTGAGATTTGAACCGTAGTCCTCTGGAAGAAGAGTCAGTGCTCTTAACCACTCGGCCACCTCTCCAGCCCCCAGGTTGTGTATTATTAATTGTGTGTGTGTGTGTGTGTGTGTGTGTGTGTGTATGTGTCTGTGTGTATCTCTCTCTCTCTCTCTCTCTCTCTCTCACACACACACACACACACACACACACACACACACACACATTCAGTATTCACAGGGCCAGAGGAAGGCAACAGATCCCTTGCAATTAGCAGACTGACCTTGTTTTATATGCACTCTGTATGTGCACTGGTGTATGCATGTGTAGTTCTGTGCAGCTTGACCATGTAGAGATTTTTGCAGAAATTCTCAGATCAAAGTCCAGAGCTTCCATTTCCCCATAAGACTCACTCATGATTCCTCCCAGTGACTGCTCTCCCTCTCCCCAGCTCCTGGCAGCCATCACTTGCTCTCCAGTTCTAAAATGTTTCATTTGTGGCATCACACAGTATGGCACCTTAAGAGAACAGAGTAAGAGCAACCTTCCTTTTGAGATCCATCCAAGTTGCTGCACATCTTTGTAGATTTTTTTTTAAGCTGGTGGGTAGGAGGCATCCCCTAAGCATATGACAGTTTATTTTAATCACTTACCCTCCGAGGAACATTTGCGTGGACTCCAGTTTGAAGCTAATTATGAATAAAATTGTTATCTACCTGGCAATGTAAAAGATAATGCTGCTATTGACCTGCAGACCAAAGGTTTGCTGGGGGCAGAGAACATTTCTGTCTTAGTGTAGAGTTTTCACAGACTTACAGAGGAGAGGTTTAAGAGAGTGAATGCATAGCCCCCATTGCAGGGGATGGTAAAATGCCAGGGCTAAAACCAGTTTCATAAATCGGACAGATTTGAACCCGAGGCCCGACTTTATCTGAGAGATCCAAGACAGACCTGTTCCAGAAAGCTCCTCACCGGTCAAATGAAATGAATAGCAAGATTAAAACTCCCATTTCAGGGCCATGGTGTGAATTAATGGAGTTAGTTTGAGAAGCTCTCAATGCAGCTGGTCATTAGGCATTGGTAATTAATTTCTCTTATTATTGCTATTAGTGGATCACTCATCTGCTCAATCTGATACTAATAGGGTAGCTAATAACTTTTTCATTCTTATTTTTTAGTTTGCTTATTTTGATTGTGTGTGGTGTTGTTCACATGTGGGTGCACACATGTATGTGTTGGTAAGTGTGGTGTCATGCCTGATGTTGGCATCATGAGTCTTCCTCAGTTGTTCTCCGTCTGAATTCTTGAGGCACGATCTCTGAACCTGGAGCTAGACTGGTTTGCCAGCAAGCCCCAAAGGATCCATCTCCCCCAGCACCTCCACAGCTGGGGTTAGAGAAGTGCAAAGCTACCACACCAGGTTTTGATGTGGATGTTGGTATCGTAACTCAGGTCCTCATGTGACCAGCAAGCACATTACCCACTGAGCCATCTCCCCATCCCCTATTGATTTTATTCTGAAGTACTTTTCCCCCTTTAAATGAAGGTATACACACTACTGTAAAGCCTATATTTATGTGTATTTGGCTTTTATATTCATGTCTATGCAAATGGCTACCATTTCTTTTTCACTTTCTTCCTTTTTTCTTTTTCTTTCTTTTTTTTTTTTAAACAAAGTCTTACATAACCTAGGCTTGCCTCAGACTGATCTTCTTGCCTCTACCCCCCCCAACCCTCAGAAGCTATGATTGCAGGCACACACCATTTTCCCAGCATTAAGTAGTGCTGGGGATCAAACCCAGAGCTTGTGTGCAGCAGACAAGTACAGTATAGTACTATACAATCCTATACAAGCTATATACATCCTCAGCCCACATTTAACATTCTCATCTGCCTTCTTGTAAAAATAATAACTCTAGCTTAATGTTATACTGTTGTGAATGCATGCATAATCAGGATGATATTTGCATTTCAAAATATTGAAAATTTAGAAGGACTGAAATGTCCTTTTCTGCATAGCCATTCCCTGGTGTTTCTATCAGTCTTGGAGAATGGCATCTGTTTTTAAACAATGGGCTTAAGCAGAGTTTATTTTTTCCTTTTTCCTAGTACTCTGTTTTGGCAATAGGACTCTGGTTCAACCAAAAGATTGGAAGGGAGGAAGGCTCTCTTTCCCCTTGCTTGCTGGCCTGCATACCTAGGGTCACGTTTGGGATTGGGGGAGTGTCTCTCCAGTGACCTCCTGGAATGTCAGAGCTCTGACTCACAGAGAGCCTCCCACCAGTCAGCTTGAGGCAGCAATTAGAAACTAATCATTAACCAACTCCTTGGGGTAACAGGAGGTGAGCAAAGTTTCCAGTTGTTTGACAAGACCCGTGATGTTTAGCAGTACATAAATGAAGTCACCAGCTGTGACATCTCAGGGCACTTCTTCAAGGGAGTTGCTGGACAGTGTGCTGGGTTTCTCAAGATTAATTACACATTTTGCCTGACCCTGGAAGGATGAATGTGTGCAGAAAAGGCTGATAAGGGTTGGTTCTGGGAGGAATCTGGGCTTTGCAGATGGCTTACCAGTAACCAGGTATGATAGGTCAAGGGTTCCAGAGCCTTCCCACATGGCCCGCCATTACCCAGGAGCCCACACAGTAGCTGCATCTGACTAATTTACTTCAAGCTGTGATTTCGTTGCTCAGCTGCCCCTACTATCTAAAGTGCCAGGCTTTGGAGACATCCCACTCATGCCCCCACTTCTGCTGTCATCTCCTCCATAGTAACTTTTCTTTCTTTCTTTCTTTCTTTCTTTCTTTCTTTCTTTCTTTCTTTTTTTGTTTTTAAATAAAAGCCAGGCTATGGTGGTGCACACTTTTTTTATTTTTTAAGATTTATTTATTTTATGTATGTGAGTACACTGTTGCTGTCTTCAGTCACACCAGAAGGGAGCATTGGATCCCATTACAGATGGTTGTGAGCCACCATGTGGTTGCTAGGAATTGAACTCAGGACCTCGGGAAGAGCACTCAGTGTTCTTAACTACTGACCCATCTATCCAGCCCCCTAGTAACTCTCTTATCACTACCAGGCCGAAGCACTTGGTTTTATTCACCTGTGGTGAATCTAGGATGCTGTATACAGTAGTTGCTACATTATTTTGTTTTGATTTGCACTCCGTACATCTGTCTCTCATAACTGATACCATTGGATGGCAAAGCTGGCTCGTGTTCTGTCCCTAGAAAGTGTGTGCGGTCCCCAATCTGTAGCAGACAGGCCAACAGGTGTTTGCCACCTTGACTTGTCTGAAGGTAGGGAAGGCATGGGAGTGGGAGCCTAGGGTAGCTGGTCACACTGGATGCACAGTCAAGAAGCAGAGATCCCTGAACTCTGGTGATCAGCTAACTTTCTTTGTATTTATTTTGAGACCCCAGCTCACTGGCTGATGCTACATACCTACTTTTAGGGTGGGTCCTTTCACCTCAGATAACCCAGTCCAGAAATCACCACTGACTTGCCCACACATGGTGATTCAAAATCCTATTGAGATGATAATTAGCATTAACTGCCATGGATGGGAACATGATAGCTGTCTGGAATGCTCACCAGCATCTTTGAGATCTTCTTCTGGCTGTACAATTAAGAGTATTTTCTCATATCCTCTGTGATAATCGTGACTGGGGCATCGATTCCTGGCAGATGGAGTGTGTTTGTATCACTCCTAGTCACTCCAGAACAACTTGCTATACATGAGTCTCACTCCCTCCTCCACTAGCTGTCACAATGGAAAAGACCATGAGGCTCTTGGGAGGAGACAGAGCCACAGACAGAAGAAGTCAGAGGTCAGAATCGCTGTCTGGGGAACAGAGTAGGTCAGCTGTGCTCAAATGTGCTTGTCTCTTAGGTGGTTCTAGATCCTGTCAAGTTGCCAACCACTGCAGGTTGTTATCAGAGGCATGCACCCATCACCTGGTGGGATAGACTACAGGAAATGCCAGCAAAGACCCAAGTTGGGAGGGGTTGGTCTACAGTAGGTGTCTTTTTCTCCCACGCAAATAATCAGGCTTTTATAACATCCACCATTTCCAAGAACATAAAAATTAAAAAATGAAGCCTAAACTACTTAGGCATTTATTCAAAAGGGGAAAAATAAAAACAAATCCTAAAGTAAGCGAATGAGTTGGCAATCATGTTTTATTCTGTTGTTACCAAACTTAGGGGCTTGACTCAATTATATGTGTGTAAAACATTCCATTTTTCTATGTCTGAATGCATATATATGTGTTCATTCCACTTTTCTGTGTGTCTTTATCTCTCTTTTTTCCCCCTCCAGCCTAAAGATTGTAATTTTTTTTTTTTAATTAGTAGGCATTAAGTAGAGCTAGCCAGCTGCCTTCCAGATGTCCTGCTTCCTCAATATTCCCACAAGGACACAGGTTTTGAAAAAGTAAAGTTAAAGAGACTTTTATTCTGTTTTATGACGTACTATATTACCCACCCACACATACACACAGCTCCCACATCGAAAGGCACAGAATAGCCTTCAGGCAGAATGAATGGTGCCGGAGGAAGATATGGAGCACAGGGAAAGTGGGAGCTAAACTTCCCAGTCATGCAAAAGCTGTCAGTACCAAATATACTGAATAGACACATTGCAGTCTGACCCTGATCAAATGGGTCCAGGGCTGAGGAAGTAGCTGAAACCATGGAATGTTTGTCTTGCAAGTGTGGGGATCTGAGATGGAGCCCCAGAATCTCTGCTAAAAATAAGAATGGGGTCCATGCTTATAGTTCCAATGCATGAAAACTAGAGATGTATGAGCCCCCCTGACAGTCTTGCCTACTTGATGGGCTTCAGGTGAGGAAGAGACACTGTTTGCCTAAACCCCGAGAAAATGGGTTCTAGAGAGATGACTCAACAGTTAAGAGCACTTGATGCTCTTGTAGAGGAACCATGTTGGGTTCTGAGCACCCACATGCTGCCCAGAACTATCTATAACTCTAGTCCCGGGAGACTCAAAGTCCTCTTCTGGCATCTGTGGATACTGCACACATGTGATACACATACATACATGGAGGTAAAACATTAGTATACTTAAAATAAAAATAAATATTTTTAATAAGTAGATAGCACCCGAGGAATGGCAACCAGGGTTGTCTCCTTGACTGCACATTTACACAAACTTATGTACAGACCCATACCCACAGTCAAGAGAGCATGCATTCTTGCAGTATACATGTACCAAAACAAACACAAAGGAAATATTTCCTAAGTGCACAGCTCACTGCATGAGTCACACAAAGGCAGCTAACTCACAAGGCTACTTGCTTGACACATGTCTCTTTCAGGGACTGAGATCAGCTCCTGAGGTAAGCCTTTGTATTCAATAGTCTCTTTCTTATAAAACTCCTCTCTTCTGTATTTTAACATTTCTCTTGCCCTGGCAATTGATGCATCTTTGCTACTTTTTAAAATTTACTTTGCTTTCAGTTAGACAGTAGCTGAGAAGAGGCAGGGACCAGTAAGAACAGGAGGGGACAAAAGGAGATAGATAATGGGGCACATATGTGATCAAAATAGATTAGATACTTGTGACAATGCCATGATGAAACCCATCATTAGGCAACTAACACATGCTAATAAAAACAATAAAAAAAAGTGATCGCCTTCGAGACTACAACATACACTGCAAGTTCACTTTCAAATAATATCATGCCTTTTCACAGGCAGTACAAGTACTTCATCCACACAGAACTACTGTGTCTGTCTCTCACTCCTAATACCAACCCCGCTGCTAATTTTCCTGGTCCATCACCTCCATAGGTAAACAGAATAAAAGATCGATTTACCTGCATTTATCCCTTCTCCGGTATTCTTCATTCCTTTATGTACAGTGAGTTTCCTTTTTTTTTTAGAACATTATTTAAAAGTTACTTTATGTGTGTGAGAGTTAGGCCTGCAAATACGCATGTCTACAACGTGTATACCCAGTGCCTTGGATGGGCATTGGATCCCTTGAAATTGACATTGCTGAGAGTTGTGAACTGCCATGTGGATGCTGGGAATTGAACCCAGGTCCTGGGAAGGGGGTGAAAAACCAAACCAAACCAAACCAAAATCTCCAAGTGCCCTTCATCATTAGGCAATTATCTTCAGGCCTCTATAAGTTTTCAGACCATTGCTTTTCTACCTCTGGGCAGCTCTCTTTAACACTTAATGAAAAGCAGATCTGGAGATGCATTTCTCCAGTGTTTGTCTGAGAAAGCCACTTTTAGTAGTTTTACTAGACATAAGGTTCTGGGTGACTTTTCTTACAATGCTTTAAATATTTCCATTTCTCTCTCTCTCTCTCTCTCTCTCTCTCTCTCTCTCTCTCTCTCAAATGTAGTTTTATTTTATGTTACTCTGCTGTTACATAGGGCATAACATTTTCACAAGGATTTTTTGGGACTACAGTCAAATATTAGCAAACACACAATATAGTGGTCCAACTCTCTAAAGAACAGTCACTGGACAAACCAGATACCCTCTCACATGTGCACAAATCTGCATGGAAGAGTAATACAGGTTAGACTTGGATCGTGTGCTTTCTTTCCCCTTTCGAGTGTACTAAGAAAGGACATGCACTTCAACTTGCCCAGAGCAATGCTTGCATTCTGGCAGCACCATGCTACTTCTATCACGAGGTAAAGTGAATACCAGAGCTACCAAGGCAGGAGGTGTAAGGGAATTTTTATTGGGAAGGAGGTTGTCAACTTAAACAGCAGCAAATGAAGGATGCATAAGGAAACTCCCATTTGTCACAGACAGATGTAACCTTCAGAATATGTGACACAGGAGACATTTCAATCTGTGACCCCAAGCTTGACAGCACCCTCATCATGCAGTTGCTTAGAGACAACTTCAACATTATGGACATCAGACAGTGCAGAAGAATGTGATGCAGTGGAGGGGGCCGAGAACTAAAGGCATCCAGGGCACCAACCTCCTTCCCCTCAAGAAAACCTTTTACATCTCCATTCCTGTTCCACTTGGATTTCCTCTAACAAAGAAGCCCGTTCATGTGTGTGGGATCAACTGTTTATAGTCTTTTCACACTGCAGCTTTGGGAAAACTCCATTTTTTCTCTTATAGCTTCTTTCTAGGTTTTCTTTATGTCTTGAAGTTTTCAGAAGTTTGAATATGATGCATTTAGCTTTAGGTCCCCCAGCCCTAGGGGGTGGGATGGTATTTATGCTGCTTTGTGTTCTCTAAGCTTCCTGGTGCTGCTATCTGGTGTTTATTGTTAATTTTGGAAAATGTTCAGCCATTACTACATCAGATATTCCCTTCTGTTCCTTTCCTCCTTTTTCTTCAGTGTCCCCATATGTATGCTGCAGTGTTTGCAGTTGTATTGTAGTTAATATTCTGAGTCATTTTTTCTTCTTTTCTTTTCTCTCTTTACATTTCAACTTGGGGAGTTACTACTGACACTGATCCGGGCTCATGAATGTTTCCTCGGCTGTCTTTCATATGCCAGCAAAGCACATTGAAAATAGCTTTCATTTTTGTTTCTGTGCTTCTGGGTTCAAGCATTTCTGTTCCACTCTTCCTTGAAAGCACACTCTCCCATGTGCATTAATATCTGCTCTGGCCTGTTGTTCACCTTTTCCTTTAACTTGTTTTTGTTTTTGTTTTTGTTTTGGTTTTTTTTGTTTTTTTTTTTGTTTTTTTGTTTTTGAGATAGGGTTTTTCTGTATAGCCCTGGCTGTCCTGGAACTCACTCTGTAGAACAGGCTGACCTCAAACTCAGAAATCCACCTGTCTCTGCCTCCCAAGTGCTGGGATTAAAGGCACGTGCCACCACTGCCCAGCTCCTTTAACTTTTTAATCAAAACTATCTTAATTCCTGGTGGCTCAGGAAAATCTTTGCCATACCCAAGTTTGGTTATGACTTTTTCTTTTTCATAATATGTGTTTTTTTAACAATATGACACCTTATAGTTTTTGGTGAAAGTCATATGTGATGCTCAGTGATGAGACCTGAGTCTGGTTCTTAGGACCCAGGTTGGGTAGCTCACACACCCTAAACATACCCCTTCACAAACCCTCCCCCTTTCCTCTGATAAGAGGAAGACACCCCCCCCCCCCCCCGTACCAACCTACCCTGGCACATCAAGTCACTGCAGGACTAGGCACATTCTCTCCCACTCAGGCCAGACCAGGCAGCTCTGTCAGGGGAACAGGATCCACAGGGAGGCCACAGAGTCAGGGACAACCCTGCTCCAGCTGTTGGGGGGACCCACACAAAGACCAAGCTGCACATCTGCTATATATGTCCGGGATGAAGTCTTTACTTTGTCTCTTTTTTAAAGAAAGTTTTATTTTAAATTTTGTATGTGTGTGTGTCTGTATGTGGGGGTATATGAACTTGAGTGCAGATGCTCCACAGAGGGCAGAGGAGGGCACTGGGATCCTGGGAGCTGGAGTTACTGCTGTTGTGAGCCAGCTGATGTGGGGGCTGGGAACACAGCCTGTGGACTTTGGAGGAGTACTGGGTGCTCTAGACTGCCAAGCCATCTTCTCAGCTCTATCTTCGTTCTTTTTAAAGTAGCCCTATCTTCGATCTGTATCTGCAAGTGTTGTTTGAATCTTCTTGGAAGCTATTCCTCTCACACAGACAAACTCTAAGACCTAGTTGTAAAGAGAACAGAAAGAAGTGGGAATTGATCTCAGACTCATCTGTGCATGATCACAACTTGAGGCAAATAGCAACATAACCTTTTAATTTTCAGTTCATTTAATCTTTCCTTTTCTCCTCCTCTTTGCCTCCCTTGTATCCCTTGTCCCCCTCCCCTTCTCCCTTTCCTTCTCTTCCTCTTTTAAGACAGGGTCTCAAGTGTCCAGAGCTGGTCTTGAACTCACTATGTAGCTGAGGTTGACCTTGAACTTCATAATCTTCTGCCTCCACCTCTTGAGTGCTGGAATTAAAGGCACGCAGTACCACACCTGGTTTATGTAGTACTGGGGCTAGAACCCAGGGCTTCATGTGTGCTAAGCAAGCACTCTACCAACTGAGCTACCCTGTCCCAGCTCCAGCAACAGAATCTTGAGGAAAGACTTGGATTTCCTACACTGATCAGGTTTGTCTGGACATACTTAGAAAGTAGGAGGTTTGTGTATGAGTGTTTTGCCTGAATGTATGTATGTATGTATGTATGTATGTATGTATGTATGTATGTACACTATGTGCATGGCTGGTCCTGTGGAGCCAGAAGAAGGCATTGGATTCCCTGAGACTGGAGTTAAAGATGGTTGTGAGCTGCCAAGTGGGCACTGGGAATCGAACCCAGACCCTATGTGGTTAGGAGACGGTGCTCTTAACCACTGAAGCTATCTCTCCAGTTACCAAACGTGGGGCTTTTGATGCCTTGTGGCGTGACATTTCCTTGTGTCTCAGCTGAGATTCACAGTTTCTGTGTGTGTTGGAAATGTGAGCCAGCACTTCCTCCATTTTGCTGTGTATCTCCTTTGGCCAATGAACATGAGGGAGGGGTCTTTCAGGTGGGATGTAATTTTGTGCAAGTCCTGGGAAAAATGGGAACGTGTTACCTGTCCCTAAACTCTGAGCAGGGAAGGAAAAGCTAAGAAGGTGACATCCATGAGATGCTTTGTTTAACCCAAGAACAGTAGCAGCTCTGCTGTGGGACCTGGCTGTCAGCATGCCATTCAGCGTCAAAAGGTGATGTGACACCAAAAGGTGTTTCTTTATGGCTACTTCAACCTGGAACTTTCCAACTAGACTAGGCTGTCTGGCCAGTGAAGCACAAGGATCCACTATCTCTTCATCCCCATTTATGGGATTATAAGTGAGCACCACCATGCCTGGCTTGAACTTAGGTTTCATGCTTGCCCGGCAAGCACCTCACCCAGTGAGCCATCTCCCCAGCTCCAGAGATGCTATTTTCTTTCCTCCATGACTATGGTGCTTCAGGTGTATGAGGTAGTTCTTGCTCTTGTCTACTCACAGGGAGGTAAGATTTGAACTCACATTATCTACACCCCTGCCATTTCCCCATTGACTGGGACTTTCAAGCAGATCAGTGATCAAGGAGACTGGCATTTCCACAGTCAGCAGTGTGATTCATTGACACATGCAATGTCTTCTCGTGCACCTGAAGCACCTCTGTGGAGGTGGAGCTGAGTTGATGTGTAATGACTCACAGACACTTAGAAGTGAACTTGAATCCCTCTGTGGACTTGATATTTCACAAGGGCACATTGTTAGCTTGTATCTGTTCAGGAAGATAACAGGATGATCATTTGCTGACTGAAGCCTCTTCTTTATATTTAAATCCTGCTTCATAAGCAGGCCTTCCCCACTTTCCCCAGAAGTTTACCCAGCTGCATCAGACTTTTTGCTGTTGTTTGCTTGTTTTTGTGACAGAGTCTCACTGTGTAGCCTTGGCTGGCCTAGAACTTGTTATTTAGACCAGGCTGACCTCAAACTCATAGAAATCCACCTGCTTCTGCTTCCTGAATGTTGGGATCAATGCAGTGTACTACCACAATCAGCTAAGACAACTTTTTTGTTTTTGAAAGGATTTATTTTTCATTTTCCTGTGCATTATTGTTGTGTCTCTGTGAAACAGTTTGAGCATCCCCTAAAACTGAGGTTACAGATGGTTGTGAGCTGTCAAGTGTTGGGAATTGAACCCAGTCTTTTGGGAAAGCAGCCAGTGCTCTTATCTACTGATCTATCTCTCCAGCCCCTAAGACTACTATAAGAAAGATTTTATTTGTAATTATGTGTATGTATGTATGTGTGGTATTTGTACCTGTGTGTGCAGTACCCACAGAAGCCAAAAGAGTTACAGGGAGTTATGAACAACTAGAAGTGGATACTGGGAACCAAACCCAGGTCTTCTGAAGAGCAGAAAGTGCTCTTTACAGCTGAGCCATCTGTCTCAGTCAGGGTTTCTATTCCTGCACAAAACATCATGACCAAGAAGCAAGTTGGAGAGGAAAGGGATTATTCAGCATACACTTCCATATTGCTGTTCATCACCAAAGGAAGTCAGGACCGGAACTCACACAGGGTAGGAACCTGGAGGCAGGAGCTGATGCAGAGACCATGGAGGAGTGCTGCTTATTGGCTTGCTTCCCCTGGCTTGTTCAACATGCCTTCTTATAGAACCCAGGACCACCAGCCCAGGGATGGTACCACCCACAAAATGCCTTATAGCTGGATCTCATAGAGTCTCAACTGAGGCTCCTTTCTCTGTGATAACTCTAGCTTGTGTCAAATTGACACACAAAACCAGTCAGCTCAGTATCTCTCCAGTCCCATTTGTCCAGACTCTTGATTCTTGCTTGGATTAGTTTCCTTTCCCTTTGTTTACCTGTCTAACAGATGCCCTTCCTTTACAGCTCAGCAAAGAGTGACCCATTTTAAACCATTCCCAGTCCTTGGCAAGGAGTCCTGCAAATGTGTTGATGAAAGCACCTGGCTTTGGCTGCTGTGTTTAGATACTATTTGAGTGTGTGCCTCAAGGGTTCATGGGTAGACACTTGATCCCCAGTGTGCTGATCTAGGGGAGTGATGAGACCTTTAGGAGGTGGAGCCTAGTGAGGGAGGTCCTTAGGTCACTTGGGGGGGCACTTCTTTCTGAAGATATTCATTCTGTTCTTGAGTTATTTCATTGCTTTTACCAGAACAGACCAGAGAAGTAGATGCTGGGCACAGTGGTGCAGGCTTATAGAGTTAGAACTCAGAAGACTGCCCCAGGGAATATGACATCTTCTGGCCATTGCTTGCTCCAGGCCTGCCCATGGTACAGACATACATACTGACAACACACACACACACACACACACACACACACACACAGACAGAGAAAGAGAGAGAGAGAGAGAGAGACAGACAGACAAAGAGAGAGAGGGGGGAATATAAAACCAGGCAGAGAGCAATAGAATAAGACACTCTACCTGGCCTCTGGCTCCTACATGCATGGTTAAGCATACCTTTGTACACACACACACACACACACACACACACACACACACACACATCTGTCTTAAATCTCACTAAGGCTTCATATTGAAATAACTTACAATATTTTCTGCCTTTTCAGGATTCTTGTTGGAGTTAGCACCATGGGTTGGCATTTAACTGGTTCTCTAGTTTTGGCTGTTTCTTGATTGCCTGTCTATGAGACATGAGCCATCTAGGGCCCCATCTAGTTCTTATGTTTCCTTCACACCTCGCATTCAAGCTACATGATGAACCTTTCTGTATTTGTTCACAAGACTGAAAACCTTTCAAAGCAAGTGTGTGTGCACTGTAGTCCTTTCTTCTATCATTTGCTACAGTGCCTAGTACTAAATAGGTGTTCAATAAATACTTGTGTTTATTGACACAGTGGTAGATTCTTCGGACCTGGTAAGCTAACATCAAGGCTAAGTTTACCGGTAAAGCTCCCCTTTGTTCTTAAGTAAATTCTCTTTCCCATTCTATGTGAAATATTTATCAGCAAGTACTACCTTGAAATGCCAACCCTGGCTTATCCAGAAAGCAACTCATCTCTATTCACCAGGTCAAAACAGGCCTAAAAAGTGGTAGAAAGCCAAGTCTCACATTTATTTCTCCTCCTTCTTCCTCTTCTGATCCTCCTGCATCTTCATGCCAGGGATTGAACCCACAGACTTGAACTTGAGAGGTAAATGCTCTACCACTGAGCTGCAGCCCCAGTCCTTCACACTGCTTTATTATTAATAGTCTCACAGAATCCCCCACTTCAGCAAAATCAGTCTCATGATACAAAGTGGAGATCAAGTTTGAGTGGCACTGAGTTTGATCACCACCTGGTGCTGATGTCTTCCTTACAGATTCCAGCCTGGCTGTGATCTCTGGAAGCCTTGGCTTGGGGGTGGAGTGTGTGTGTGTGTGTGTGGTTGTCCTGTAAGCAGAAGAGGGAGAATGTTGTCTCTAGAGAGAAAGGTAGTTAATTCGAATCAAGAAAGGGACAAGATGGGGCTGAAGAGATGACTCAGCAGTTAGAAGGACTGACTGCTTTTCCAGAGGGCCCGAGTTCAATCCCAGCAACCACATGGTAGCTCACAACCATCTGTATTGGGATCCGATGCCTAAGGGACAAGAATCTAGGAGGGTTTCATATACGCCCCCAAAGACTCAGGGGTGTTGAAGAAGGAGTGGTGGAGGGAGAGACTGGGGAGAACTGTACAACTCTGATGTTCAGGTATGATGCAACTACCATAGTCTCAAACTCTGTGCCTGTGATTACATGCACAAGGTCTGCATAAGATTGGACTCCTTAGTACCCTCAAGGGGAGGTATGGCCTTGCTTGTGGAGCCTGGCCCCTGGGGATTTATCCAAAGTTAAGGGTTAATGGAGGAGGAGAGACATTTTCTTTAGTGGGATAGAGACACTTGCTGCCCTAAACAACTGTAATCCCTAATAAAACCCACAGGGCCACAAAAAAGCCAAGAAGATATAAAAACAGAAGAGAGAGTAGATAGGAAGAGAGAAGGGACTTGCAGGGGACAGGAGAGTAACCAGGGCTTAATATGAGCAAAATACACTATGTGCAGGTCCAAAAGTAGCACAGTGCAACCTGCTACTGTGTATAATTAATACATACTAATAAAAATAGACATATATATTAGGAGACAGAGTCTCATTATGTAGCTCTGGCTGGCCTGGAACTTGCTATATAGATGAGGTTGACCTTGAACTCACAGATTTCTGCTTTCATCTTCAGGTGCTGGGGACAGAACACAAGGCCTGGTGCACACTTGGCAAGTGCTCAGCCTCTGAGCTAGAGCCCATCTTGCTGAAGATTTGGACTACCACACGTGACATGGAAGCCCCAGGAAGCCAAACTCAAATGGGGCATGTGGGTGTGAACCAAGAGATGTGTGCTCTGGGCTCCTTTTTACAGTTGTAGGAAGGCTCTGCCTAGGAGGAAGCAGCCAGAGCAGGGCTTCTGCTTCTCTCCGTGGAAACCATGAGCTGGCAGTTACTCGAACTCAAGGGCCCAGCATGAAGACTCATGCACACTTAGATTGTTAGCTTTCCACCCAGTATACATGCACACATGTGGAACATCTAGTATGGTCCCTGGATGCTTAGAGGACTTGATTAAGACTCTTCTCCTGGACTGGAAAGATGGCTGGTGGTTAAGTGTTTGCTGCTCTTGGCAGAGAACTGGAGTTTGGTTCTCATCCCTCATAATGGGTGTCTCACAACTATGAGTATCGCTGGTTCCAGGGTATCTGATGCCTCTTCTGACCTCTACAGGCACCGGTACATGGGCATGCATGTACACATACACTCAATGATACTAAAGTAACTATTTTTGAAAAAAGATTCTTTTCCTTTTCTTACTTGTATTGTAGATAAAGGTTGATACATATTCTTCGATCTTTTGAGACTTGTCCCAGAAAATGTTGAGAGTTAAACAAATATTTTTTTTTAATATTGAAATTAATTTACATTAAGTACTTTAAGGAAATATACCAGTTTTTCAAGTGAATAGTCCTTGCTTTGGAAAGAATCATGCTAATCTGGGCTTTCAGGTTGCTTGGCCATTATGGTAGCAGAGTCAGAAAAGTTCCTTTTTATTATCTTTGGAGAACTTGAAAGAATGTAATTATTGGTGAGTCCATGACCCAGTTAGGTGATAATTCTCCAACACACCCTCACCATGGGGGCAGCTCAGGCCAAGGTTGGTTCTGGGACTGCAGTGCACACTGGAGGCCAGAGCAGAGGAGGCCTGCTGAATTTATCTGAGTCCATCTATCTAGATAAGAGAAGCCAAAGCTCCAGGCCCCCTTTATTATGGTTACATATCAGGAACTGGGAGTTCACCTTGTTCTGAGAACTGAGCTGTGGATACTTGCTTGATTATTCTCCATGGTGTGATAACTCCGGAGCTCAAACAAGTCTCTTGACATAGTTTAGAGACTGATTATTACTCTGCTTTATCTACTGCTGGGGTCAGAGATAGGAAAGTTATTATATATATATATATATATATATATATATATATATATATATATGATTGACATGCATTAATTACACCGATTAATATAGTTCAGTATGATATTTCAGCACACACATTTCTTTATGCAATGCTAACAAATGTGATTTTTCTCCACACCTATAAAGCTCTTTGACTCCCTTTAAGGGTATTAATTGTGCTTTCCTTGGATTTTGAGTTGAGAAAGTCAAATTTTATATTCAGAAAAAAAATCAGGCCATTGGAAAATAATTTGGCTTACATGTCTGTTACATGTCTTCCTTGTAAACATAAAGTTTTCTCAAGGTGACATACTGACATGCACAGGGTCACAGAGGAATGAAAAAGGCTGGAACTCAAGCCTCCTGGTTGTGGCTTCAGTGTGTCAATAAAACCAAGCCTGTGCAGTGTCTTTCTTCAGGCACCATCCAGACTGAGTTTTGAGACAGGGCGTCTCATTGGTCTGGAAGTCACTGGCTGGACTGGTGGCCAGAGAGCCCCAGGGACACGCCTGCCTCTACTTCCTCAGTACAGGGTTTATACACACGTAACACCATGCCTGGCTTGCTTATATTTTGAAGGTGGGTCCCACTATAGCCCAGGCTGGCTTTAAATTTGGAATCCTCCTGTCTCTGCCTCCCATGAGCTGGAGTTATAGGCATTTACCACCATGCTGATTCAGGGGAGTTGTTATTATACAGGATTACGTAGGACATTAGTAATGTTTTTGCAAGAATATAATATACTTTGAACATATTTCCTTTAGATTTTTAAAAATTAGGGTAATGAGAAGAAGGCTGTTGAAAAACAAAGTATTTGCACTGCCTAGTGTTCTTCATATGCTTGGGGTAAAGCAGTAGTAACCTTGACTCCAGCTTCTCCCGCCTCTACCTCCTGAGCACCCTTATTGCAGGTGTGTATGACCATTAGGGGCTTTTACATTTCCAGAATCCGTTTTTAAACACACTTGGTTATTCCTTTCAGTCTCTTGTTCTTTGCTCTTATTTTTCAAGCTTCTCACTAATTCCTTCCAGCAAAATAAATAATTTTAAGCGGCCCTGTGTAAGACAGTATCTGTATTGAAAAGTGCTGGCCCATTTGATTTAGCCCTCTCCTGTTTGTTCAGACTGTAGTGCAGGGCTCCTCCCTTTTGTCTGCTTAGAGACCCTTTCTCTGGGAGGTGCATGTGTAGTCTTGGTGACTTTATTTACAGGCTCCCTCAAGGACGTTTCTCCAGAGAACATTTGTTTCTATATGTTTCCTGGGAGGACTACCAACACTGAGTGCTTCAAATTTACATATTCAAGTGAGTCTTTCCCCATCACAGGGATAATTCAAATTCCTATAGAAAAATCGGTCTGTGGTTTGATCTGCACTAAGACTGCCCAAGGTTGGATTTCCTTTTCCTTTCTATATAGTCCTGATATCAAGTACACACCCATTTTTTAGTTGTTTTTTGGAGACAAGGCTGTAAGTAGCTCAGGCTAATCTCAAACTTGGAATCTTCCTGTCTTGGTCACTCAAATGCTACAGTCATAGTCATGTGAGATATGGCCTACCACATAAGGATATGGACTACCACATAGGGATATGGACTACCACATAGGGATATGGCCTACCACATAGGGATATGGACTACCACATAGGGATATGGCCTACCACATAGGGATATGGACTACCACATAGGGATATGGACTACCACATAGGGACATGGGCTACCACAGAGGGATCTGGACTACCACATAGGGATATGGACTACCACAGAGGGATATGGCCTACCACATAGGGATATGGGCTACCACAGAGGGATACGGACTACCACAGAGGGATACAGACTACCACATAGGGATATGGCCTACCACATAGGGATATGGCCTACCACATAGGGATATGGGCTACCACAGAGGGATCTGGACTACCACATAGGGATCTGGACTACCACAGAGGGATCTGGACTACCACATAGGGATATGGGCTACCACATAGGGATATGGACTACCACATAGGGATATGGACTACCACAGAGGGATATGGCCTACCACATAGGGATATGGACTACCACAGAGGGATATGGCCTACCACATAGGGATATGGGCTACCACAAAGTTTTGTTTCCTTTATTTTGTATGAGCTCATATTCTGATGTGATGCCTTCTTCTGGCCTCTGTGGGCTCCAGTCATGCACGTTGTATCCAGACAAACATGCTGGCAAAACACCAGTACAAATTAAATATATAAAAACAAAACAAGTGGCTGGAGAGATGGCTCAGAGGTTAAGAGTACTGACTGCTCTTCCAGAGGTCCTGAGTTCAAATCCCAGCAACCACATGGTGGCTCACAACCATCTGTAAGGAGATCTGATGCCCCCTTCTAGTGTGTCTGAAGACAGCTACAGTGTATTTACATAAAAATAAATAAATCTTTAAAAAAACCAAAATGAAACACATCACACAAAAAATTTTCGGAATGTTTAAACAACCTTTTTATTTTTTTGTTGGGTTACATTCATAGTCATTTGATGTGCATATGCTCTGTAGGCAATGGTTGGGCAGACCAGTCGGAGGGCTTTATCTCTATCCCTGGCCCTATTGATCAATGCAGACATTCCAGACATCATCTGGCTTTGATGTTACCTTGCCTCTCAGAGATGCTTTGGGAGCTATTTGTTGAATGTTGACCCTTGGTTTGATTATTTACTCAGGAAGGGTGTTTGGGAGTATATAGTCTTTCTGGCAGCTACACACGGACAGATTTTCACCTTCTATGTGGCCTTGTGGGCCAAGCTGGAGGTGACGGTAACAATATGGTTGATGCTTGCCAATCAGCTCACGCTGACTTTAGGAGTCCATTTGGTTTTCTAAGAGCTAACCAATTTTGAGCAGGAGAGAAGGTGAGCAGCTGGGAGAACTTGATGCCCTTGTGGAGGACTTGGGTTTGGTTCCCAGAACCCACATGATGGCTTATAATTCCAATTCCAAACTCCTCTGACAGAATTGCATTAACTTGGTGTACACATGCGTGTGCACGCTCTCACACACACACACACACACACACACACACACACAGGCAAAACACTCATACACATAAAATAAAAAATATTTTTATAAACTTATTTTTTCTACTTACTGTACCAAAACCGAATCAAACCAAACATAGAAATGATTCCCTCAGTCATGAATTCAAGCTTGAGTAAGGGGATCACGGAAGAATGGTCCCTGCACCCTCCCATCTCCCACAACCACTATAAAGTGTGATGACGGTGTGTCCCAGTGACAGTCCAGAGACAAGGACTTACATCTCTTCCGTGAGGCCCTGGTGTGGAGTAACTAAGCTGTTGGTATTAAGCAGCCACCGGGAAGTGTAGTTCTTCGCCATGACGGTTCCTACAATGTGGTTCTGCAGTGTGAGGTGTAAGTACGTCTTTGTAGTAGAGAGTATAGAAGTGCCACCGTCCCTGTCACAACCTGGCAGTGTCACAAAGGGAAGAAGATACTGAGAAGACAGCGGCACTGTTGACTTGGAATGCTGAGGTTCATACATAACCCTTTCATCTCTCTCCAAAAGTTCAAACAGTGTCTACAAGTCAGCCTTGCAAGTGCGCCTCACCATAGCGCAGAGCAGGTGTGGAGGCATGCACTTACAAGTCCCAGCACTTAGGGTCTGAAGCAGGAGGATTCTGAGTTTGAGACCAGCTTGAGATCTTGTTTTAAAAAAAAAAAAAAGTCCATAATTGCATTTAAAATCTAAGCTCATTTATTGGGAAGCTATAAGATATTCAGCGATTACTGTAGATAGACACACAGACACTGACACATATCACTATGTAAGTATATATCTTGCTGTGGACTGTATCTTTGCCCGCTTGGTCAATGTAAAAGTGTCTTGTTTCTGGAATCTCCTGAAAGAACATCATGAGTGTCACTAACTAGGCTGAGCAGCCATCCCTATGAACTAGTCCTATGAACTATAGACAAGATAGAACCAGCAATTTATGAGAAATGCATAAGGCAGAGAAGTAATATGTGGAAATGGGGCAGTAAAACCCAGATTACAGGAAACCCCACATGACCAATGATCTAGGGTTTTGTTTTTTGTCTTTTTGTCTTTTTTTTTTTTTTTAAAGATTTGTTAGTTTTACATATACGAGTACACTGCAGCTGTCTTCAAACACACCAGTAGAGACATCGGATTCCATTACAGATGGTTGTAAACCACCGTGTGGTTGCTGGGAGTTGAACTCAGGACCTCTGGAAGAGCAGTCAGTGCTCTTAACCACTGAGCCATCTCTCTAGCCCCAATCTAGTTTTGTTCTGTTTTGTTTTTAACAAAATACTCAAGTGACAATAAAAAGTAAGTATGGGGTGGGATATGGGAACCAACAGAGAGGCTTAAGACAGACTCTCGGTTATAATGCGAAAAACTTGGTAGGAAAACAGAAATTCAACTCTATACATTTATGAGACAATGTCAAATTGGGAAACAGCTGGATTTTTAAGTTAACTAGAGAGTATTGGTAATAGTATTAATTTTTGTTGTAAAATTAAAATTGTTTTAGTCAAAACATTATTATCATGCACATGTGTGCCCTGGTACATATGAGGAGCCAAAGGCTAGAGTTGTGGAGCTGATTTTCTCTTTCTACTTTCATGTGGGCCTCAGAGATGAAACTCAGGTCACCAGGCTCTGACTAGGCTGTGGGGCAGGTGCTTTGCCCGTGGGACCATCTTGATGGCCCTTCAAGTATGATATTTAAGAGGACATGTGATAAAAAGAACATATTTTAGAAATTGTTTTTATAATATTTATGAATATTTATGAATGGAATGATGGCAGATTTCTAAGCTATTTGCTTCCACATGACCAGGAATGGAGAAGAGGCCAGGACGTACATGGAGCAAGACCAGCCATGAGGCACCAGTCCCTGAAACGGTGGGGACAGAAGGGCTCATGGCCTATTTTTATTTTAATAAATATTTAAAGTGTTTTTTTTTTTTTTGATAAGACATTAAAGACCACAGAGCAGGTCTCATGAACTGATGCAAGAAATGAATTGGTTTTATCATTTAACTTCAACAGAAATAAGCAAATATATCTTGATGTTCCAGTCTAAAGTATTCTTATTTATTAAGTATATTCATATGTGTGGAGTGTACATATTCATATGTATGTTGTGTTTGTGCAGCTGTGCCAGACGGGCCAGAGGAAGATGGCCACTGCCCTGTTCACTTTTGACAGTCTTTGGTTGAACCTGGAGCTAGAGTAGCAGCCAGCAACTCCATTGACACGGGTTTGTTTTGGCCCATAGGGTATACAGTCTGCCATGTTGGGAAGGCATGGTGGCTTAGTAGCAAGAGTATATATATATATATGCAGGCTTGTTATGTAACCCAGGCTGGCCTGAAACTCACTGTGTGGCCCAGGTTGGCCCACAGCTTCTGCCTCCCAAATGCATTAGAGACACACACCACCATGCTCAAGTACTTCTTCCTGTTCACTTGTCCCTAAGGCAGGGCACGCTCCTTCATTTCTCCTCTTTACAAGGAGTTCTCGGATTCCCTAAGGAATTCCCATTAGCAAAGTGCTGTAGATCATAATTGTAGGAATTCTGGGTAAAGGGCAAACACATGACCATGTGTGGTAACGATATCATTAATGTCTCCTGGAATTGTTGCTATCAGGTGTTCCTCTGCTGGAACTTTGACCCTTCTCTGAATCTCTCCTTATAAGGCTTGAAAGCGGCTTCTTGAGACTGGTCCCTGAAGCAGCAGCAAGAACCTCATGTTCCTGTAAGCAAGAACATGTTGAAGGAAGACTTCATTTATCGGGTCAGCAACAAAGGCAAAAGGAGGAAGACAAGTGACTACAGAGCTAAATACCAGGTTCCAGGAAAGCTCAGGGTACACTGATCTTGTCTGCAGCTTGGGGTAGATTGATCTTGCCTGTGGCAAGTTGGGCTTTGCTCTGCGGTGGCCTCTGAAGCTGTTCACTGCTATTTGTCACACCTTGGGAGGGAACTTGGTTGAACTTAGGTTGATGGACAGCCTTGTAGTTTTCCTGGTAGGGAAATGGGATGAACTTTCCCATAACAACAGGGGATAGAGTTGGAGGATCCTCATCGACTGATAAAATATAAATTCCTTTCGGGTTGTTTTCTCCCAGACCCTGTGGACCTGCCCTCCTCTCTCAACACAGCCTTTCTATCTGAGCTCATATCTAATCTGAACATTGGAGATGAAATGTCCTGCATACCAGGAATTTGGCCAGAGCCTGCTGACGGGACTGCAAACAGATGCAGGCATGTGGTGTGCAGAGAAACAACAATGTAGGCTCAAGTCTTTTTAAAATTACAGTCCTGACATTCTAAACAGTGTCAACAAAGCAGTACATGTTCGGGGGGGGCATCTTTTATTGGCATAAAGTTTAGACAGTTATGATTTGGGATGAGTTTCAGGACATAGGTTTCAAATGAGCACATTTTTATTTGCTTGCTGTTACAAGTTTTTGTTCTTTGGGGTTTTTCTCTTTATCGTTTAAAAATTTTAAATTGTATTAGTGTGTGTGTGTGTGTGTGTGTGTGTGTGTGTGTGTGTGTGCACACATGCAGGCACACATGTGCCATGGTGTGTATGTGGGAATAGTAAGGCATCTTTTCAGGAACTGGTTCTATGCTTCCACCTTGTGGGGCAAGGGTCTCTCTTGTTTCTGTCACTCTGTCTATGCCAAGCAAGCTAACCTGAAAGCCTTAAGTTGTCACAAAAATATAAAAAGAATTTACATTCTCCTGTCAACACCTCCCATATCCCATAGATGCTGAGATTAGTTTCAAGCCACAAAATCCAGCTTTTTGTGGGATATGGGGAATTGAACTTAGGTCATCAGGCTTGTGGGGCAAATGATTTCGCCCCCTAAAAGCCACCTGGTGGGACCTTATTTTTAGTTTTTTTTTTTTTAAGATTTATTTATTTTATGTATATGAGTACACTGTTGTTGTCTTCTTTCCCACTCCTGCCCCACTTGCTCTGGCCCAAAGATTTATTTATTTATTATATGTAAGTACACGGTAGCTGTCTTCAGACCCACCAGAAGAGGGCATCAGATCCCATTACAGATGGTTATGAGCCACCGTGTGGTTGCTGGGATTTGAACTCAGGACCTCTGGAAGAGCGGTCAGCAGCACTGACCACTGAGCCATCTCTCCAGCCCTTATTTTTAGTTTTTGAGAAAGAATCTTCAGTAGTTGTAGCTGGCCTGGAACTTGCTATGTAGCAGAGGATAATCTTGAACTTCTCATCCTTCTTCCTCTGTTGCACACATTTTATGGTTATGAACGTGCATCACCAGACCTGGCTTCTTGTTCTATGTTTTATATATGGAAGTCCCTTCTGTACCTTCCGTTCTTACAGTCAGTCTGCAGCATATGTGGATTCAGCTGCTGCCTTTGTTTCAAGAGTAAATTTGTCCAGACCCTTTTAGCCTTCCTTGGATATGGAGCTTCGTGTTCCATGTTTAAACACTGAGAGCTGTAAGTGCAGAGGTGGGGAACAGCAGTGGCATTATGTCGCTTGGTCATTCCATGGGACCGCCTGGAATTTAGAGATTGTCGTTTGAGTTTTAAAACATCGAAACTACTCCTAGTTGGAAGCTTGGCATATTTCTTTTGAAAGAGCAGATGCTATCTCATATAGAGTATTTTCACTGAAAATGAAAATGGAAATTTTCATTTACTAAAAGATTTTTAAAATTAATTCTTTGAGATCTTCCAAGTCCTCCCAGGTCCAACCCTCCTCTTTTACTTTACCTGCCCAATTTTATGTCATCTTTTTTCAAAATTAAGTTGTGTGTGTGTGTGTGTGTGTATTTGTGCACATGAAGGCAAGTTCCTATGGAGTCCAGAAGAAAGCACCTGGCTCCCTGGAGCTGGAGTTAAGAATCCCGGTTATCGAGAATAGCGGAAAGCGCTCTTAACCCTGAACCATTTCTCCAGCCCCTACATCATCACTCTTGGGATGGAGGAAGAGCAAGATAGATTTCATAGCTATTCAGCTAGGCTTGGATTGCAGACTATTCCTTAGACAACATGTCCCTGCTTGGCTTTGCCTTTCCCTTGCAGCTCCCAAACACCAACAAACACCTGTATACCAAGGTGGTGGCTGACAAAGCGGGCTGGGCAGAGATGCGTGAAGGTGGGTTCTGCAACCCAGACTTTTTTTTTTTTTTCCAAGACAGGGTTTCTCTGTGTAGCCCTGGCTGTCCTGGAACTCACTCTGTAGACCAGGCTGGCCTCGAACTCAGAAATCCACCTGCCTCTGCCTCCGGAGTGTTGGGATTAAAGGCGTGCACCATCACTGCCCGGCCCAGACTTCTATTTTAATATTTAAAAGGATCTATCTATCTATCTATCTTATCTGTCTATCTATCTATTGCATGTGTATAGCTGTTTTGCCAACATGTATGTTTGTGGACTACATGCATGTAGTCCCCACAGATGCCAGAAAATGCCAGAAGAAAATACCAAATTCCTTGGACCTTGTGGGTGTTGGAAATAAACCCTTGGTTCTCTGGAAGAGCTCTCAGTGTTCTTAACTGCTGAGCCATCTCTCCAGCTCAACCCAGACTTCTAGAAAGGAGTATGTGCTTTGAAAATCTGGGACAGACATGGCTAGTGTGTGTGTGTGTGTGTGTGTGTGTGTGTGTGTGTGTGTACTCGTACTCAGTGCCGTGTCTGCTGTGTGGAAGTCAGAAGACAACTTGTGGGAGTTGCTTCCTTCATCTCACTATGCAAGTAGGTTCTGGATATTGCTCTCAGGTCTTCAGCTTTGGAGGCAAACACCTTTACTCAATGCCTGTCTCAATAGCCCATAGCTCCTGGTTTTTGAAAGATACAAGAGATGACTCAAGTTGTCTACGAGTGGATTTTCCTCATCTCTCTAACCCTCCAAGAAGAGTTAGCTGTAAGCATAAAGGCCGAGATGATCTCTCCTACAAGCTCATGTTATTAACTCTGGATTAGCTGAATATTAACTCAGGTCCAGCACTAGTCTACAGTCTGTGGTGAACACAAGAAGAGAAGCAGGAAAATCAGAATATGAAAATGAATGGAAAGAAAAATGTAAAAATTGTGTTTACGTCAACACCCACCCAGTGATAAGTGCTGTCAGGATTTTTTGCACACATTCTTTTTTATCTCTTTCTCTCTTTGGTGCAGGGGACTACAATATGTACCCTGTCTTATGATTTGTATACCTAACAATGTATGCTTGGCTTCATTCCACGGCATCATACACTGCCTCCACCATTATGTTAAACACGTGACTTGTAGTGTTCTGTGCAGTTGTGTATTTTAACGTACATCCTATTATTGGATATTTGAGTTGGTTTAGAATTTATCTTTACTACTGAGGACAGCACTATGCTACTTATAGCCAGAACTGAGTCACTGAGCAAATGCTTAGCTATATCCTTGTGACAAATGTCTGGAAGTGACTGCTGGGTCAAAGGGTAGAAGTGATAGCATGCCTATCAGAGGCTGATGGGAAGTCTTATGTGTTAGTTACCAACTTACAATAAACACCTGCTCTGGAGCTCGGGAACTTTCAGGAGGAGTCCAGCGCCAACAATGGCCCCTTCTTTCTTCTCTGTCATCTTGAGTGCGTTGGCCATTTTCATCTACCATAGGTAATGACAGGTGCGGCAGCCCCAAGCTTTATGGCCTCTCCGTGAGAGAGCCAAGCAGGAAGGAAAGGAGCTGAGACAAGGAGGGGAAGTCTGTAAATCCTTCCCGACAGTTGTTTTCTTTAATGGCTTTATGCAATCCCAACTCTTGGTCTGTTTTTAGACTAAACAGTGACTGGGACAGAGTTGCTCTGACTTCCTGCCCCCATGACTCATCTCCGGAAGTGGAAGTGGGGCTCAGAACACCTGAATCAGATCAAATTCTTTGAACACAGGGAATAGCCAGTCAGACACCAACAGCAAGTTTTGTTAGAGAGTATGCAGGAAACCCAGATATTCCCCAGACTGCAAAGTTCCTGAAAGCTCAGTACAATTTTTTATTGACTGTATACACTCAGGGTCTCACAGAGCACTGGACATTCTGTAGTTGTTTACTAAAATTCTCAGACACCTCTTTAAGAAATGCTCAAGAGTATAGCTGAAGGGCTCACTCCTGAAATTCTGGGAGGTTCCAAGCATTCCTGAGGCAGCAAGTCATTCTGGAGGGGCTCTGTATTCTGCCTGAAACCTGATCTACAATATTTATATTTATCAAACATATGAAAAAGTTGAAAAATGATGTAACCATCTTTAAGAACACTTTACATTTTTATTTCTTATCAACATTATTTTTTTTATTTATTAAAAGTGTCTGTGTGTACTCAGAGACACAGGCACAGGTACTTGTGTACCATGGCTTATGTGTGGAGGTCAGAAAACAACTTTAAGTTTTTGTCAGGATGCTGAGGTTTTGAAACTGAAACATTGTCACAGAAACAACATGTATTCATGACAATTATTTAGATCATTACTTCTTTTCTCTCTCAGGACCTCTTCTATTTGCTGAGAAAAAGAATTTTTTTTTCAGTATTAAATCTTTTTTTAAATTTTTATTTATTTTTATTTTTTATTTTTTGATACTTTATTTACATTTCAAATGTTTCCCCCTTTCCAGATCTCCCCTTTGGAACCTCCCTATTCCCTCTCCCCTCCCCCTGCCTTTATGGGGGTATTCCCCACCCACCCGCCCACTCTTGTCTTCCCTCCTTGTCTTTCTCCTATATTGGGGGATCTAACACCCTCAGGCCCAAGGGCCTCTCCTCCCCCTGATGGCTAACAAGACCCTCCTCTGCCACATATGTGGTCAGCATCATGGGTCCCTCCATGTGTATTCTTTGGTTGGTGATCCAGTCTCCAGGAGTATCGGGAGGTCAGGTCAATTGCCACTGTTGCTCCCTCCATGGGACTGCCAACTCCCTCTTGCTGAGAAAAATTTATACAACCCTGGTGTGTGTGTTTACACACACATACACACACACACATATATGTATGTATATGATATCAAATATATGTATATAATTTTTATGTATATATCTTATCACACATATTATATATACATACATATGATATACTGATCAAACATTTACTGATAATAAATCATAAATAAATTTATTTTAAACAGTTCTTTGCTATATATGTAATTCCATTGTTTATTAATGGTGAATATGACTGGACACTAACATGACTGATGTGTTTGCTTATTCTGCTAAATATTGAATACAGCAGGACCCAACATTATCAACACTCTCAGAGTCAGTGGGTATCCTTTTTATTTATTTTTTGATAGCTTTGGTTGTCCTGAAATTCACTATGTAGACCAGGCTGGCCTCAGATTCACAGATCTCCACCTGCCTGTGCTCCCAAATTAATTTTAATTTTTAATGAATACCTTGGCTTTATAAGCACAAACTCTGAGAATGCCACCTTTCACAGATGTGTAGTTTCAAGATAGCAGCGTATTTAGTATCATCTTAGAAACTGTTGGAAAGTCTGTCCCAATACAAACCAAATTCATTTAGTGATTCAAAAAACTCCAAACGCTCAAGACAGCAATTCAAATAGTAATTTTGAAAGTGTTTGGGGGCCTAAGAGATGGCTCAGTGGCTAAAAGCACTTGGATAGGACCTGAGTTCAGTTTCCAGTTTCCAACCTCCTGTAAGGCCAGCTCAGGAAGATCCAACGCCCTCTTCTGGCTTCTTCAGGCACTGCAACCATATCCACACAGCCATATGTGCCCATAGTTAAAAAGAAATTTTTAATAAAAAAGAAAATAAACATTTTAATACAATACATTCTACATATATACTAATTTGATGCTTAAATGCCAAAGGATGACAACAGGAAACTGTTTACAATTTTTATGTTAATTAAACAATTGAACCTTTATATTTCTATAAAAGCAGTGTGTAAAACTACTACAATTTGTAACCCACAATGTCAGAATCTGAGCTGAGGTGCTTCGGGCGGCATCCTGAACTGTGATGGCATGCTCACGGTGATGCGTTTATAAAAAGAGAAAGAGAAAGGGGGTTATACTCTATGGAGGTGTAGTCAGGTGTAGGGAAAAGGGGTGTCTCTGCGGGCCCATGCTGAGGCATCCCTTCCCCCTAAGGAGCCAGCCACATGGTATAGTGTAGAATAAAGTTTATTCGGGGCATGGGAAGGGGAGTTGAGAGGGTAATAGAGGCAGAGAGAGGGGAGGGGGGAGGGAGAAGGGGCAAGCAGCCCCTTTTATAGTGAGTCAGGCATACCTGGCTGTTGCCAGGTAACTGTGGGGCGTAGCTTAGACAGAATGCTAACACAGGGCAAAAAGAGTATGTGATGTTTTCAGAACCAAGACTGCAGGGAAGCTGTGGTGTGCAATGCTAGCTGTCTCTTGGTGGTAGGTGTGGCACCATGGCCAGGAGCTTCCAGAACATTCCAGCTTTTTCTAAAAACATGAATTTTAAAATATATAATTCCTCAACTACAGAAGCATAAAGATGCAATATGAACTATATGAGTGACTTCGCGAATCTAACAGAACAAAGGCAGCTATATGAATGAGCCAGCTTGTCAGAAAGATACAAAGGCAGGCAGACTCCTCAGTTCAAGGTCAGCCTGGGACACAGCAAGTCCAGGCCCAGGAGAGGTAAAAATGGGAATTTCAGGGCTGTGTTCTACCACCCAGCTAGTTTATGCTCTGTGCTTAACTAAGGCAAGCAGATCACAGAATTCTTTTGCAATGTTAAAAAGCAAAACAAAACAAAAACAAAAACAAACAAACAAAAAAAAATGTGCTTGCTATCTCCCAAGAATCAAGGGGCTGGGTCAAGGGATGCAGATTCATAGGATCCAGGGAACCAGGAGTCAACGAAATAAAATAAGTATTTTATTTTACTAAAATAAAAGACGGCTTGTGATCCAAAAGAGCTGAGCTATCCACAGAATATTTTAGAATAGCAAGGGAGAACTGCTTGGAGAGAGAGAGAGAGAGAGAGAGAGAGAGAGAGAGAGAGAGAGAGAG